>PVJH01032100.1:0-23106 GCA_004026705.1 Nesogale talazaci | reverse complement strand
CCATGGATGTCTCTGGCCTCCCGGGAGAAGCAATTAGCCGATTACGGCTCCATTAACCGTGGAAACGGGCCCGGAACAAGGAAACCAGAGCAGGTGCTGCCGCACCAGGAGCGGTTTGGAAACCAGGACTCCGTCCCAAGGGGGAGGGTCGAGGGCCCGCAGAGCAGAGGAGGGGGCACTGCCCAGATGGGGTTTCAGGCTGACCCTGCAGGCCGCCCACCCCCAGGGAGTTCTGCGAAGCCCCACCCCATGTCAGGAAACGGGTGGGGGGAGGCATTCTCTGGAGCTGCCATCAGCTGGGTCTCCCCAGGGGAGCCCAGTCCTGGCCCTCACTCAGTCACCGCCATCGATCCTGCCGACTCTCAGCGGGTGTCCGAGGCTGTCACTCTGTAGCCTCCTGTCTCCCTCAGAGGGGTCGGTGGTCTGGAGCTGCCGACCTCGTGGTTAAGAGCCCTGTGTGTCCGTCCCCAACCGCCACCCCACAGAGGATCCCAGGTCCCCCGCCCCCGCCCCCAGCAGGTTTGCATAACAGAGCAGGGGTGGGAGACACCAGGTGAGCACGTGGCAGCTGCAGGTGGCAGCAGCCCAGAGATGGCCGGTGTGACAACAGCCACCAAGACCAGGGACTCAGCAACGTGAGTGCACGTGTGTGTCACTGGAGAGAGAGAGAGAGAGAGAGAGAAGACCTAGACCTCTAGGGACACACGTGCATCGTGCCCAATGTGTCCTCCAGCAGGAGTCTGGCATGACAACCAAGAGACAGAGACACAGAGTCTTTACGCAGCCACGAGAGAGCCAGTGCAGGCCAGAGCCTGCACCTCGCAGCTCCAGGGGGGCAGGGGGCAGCGAGGGGGCTCCAGGGGACTGGGGGCAGCGAGTCCCTGTGTGCAGCGGGTGCTGGACGTGAAGGGGGCTCAGCAGACGGCGCCAGTCGGGGGTGAAAATGCACCCGCTCGGCCCCACGCTGCCTCGTCTGCTGGCTCGCACGCTGGCAGGTTCCACGTGGCTGCCCCTCCGCCGTCCCTTGCCCCCCGGGCAGTGAGGCCAAGGCAGCTGCCCCCCGAGTCAGGCCTCCGCCCCGCAACCCGCTCCAGTGCCGGGCGGATGTGCCCCCCAGGCCCAGCCATGCTGTTGCTCTCCTCCAAGACAGACTGTGTGTCCCGGGCGTGTGCAGGCTTGCATTCCAAGTTCTGCACCGACAAACATCAGGGGGAGCACAGGTGGCACAGGCCAGCCTCCGAGCATACAGCGGGCCCCCGGGGGCCACGACGCCCTCTCAGGCTGGCCAGGAGCCAGAAGCGCCAGGCAGCACAGAGCAAATGGGCGGGGACCGTCTGGCAGGAACCAGGGTTCGGCACACCCGGCAGAGTGCCGGCACAGGGCAGGGCATGGGTACTGGAAAAGGGTAGTGGACCTTGTGGCTGTCCAGGCAGTTGGCTGCCCCTGGCCTACGCCGGGGGACCATCCGCTCGCTGTCCACTACCCTGGGCCGCAGTCCAGCAGGAGCCAGTTCCCTGCGGACCACACGGCTGTCCCCGCACACCTTCCCCAGCCGGCAGGTGCGTCTGCCCTCGGCCCGTTTCACAGGGGGGAAACCGAGGCTCCGGGGGCTGAGCAGAGGGCACGGGTGAGTCAGCGCCATGCCCAGCACGGACTCCCAGGGGCACCCTCGGCTGGGAACCAGTTCCATCACCACTGCCTGCAGGGGACGGCGCCCACAGCTCCTGCCGCTGGGCCCGACCCAAAGGGAAGCATCTCGGCTGCCATGAAGTGGTGTCTGCTAAGCCTGGTTGTGGTCTCTCCGGAACGCGCTCTCTCTCAAACAAACGTCAGGCAAATGCCACTGAGTATAAAAAGAGGGGCTCGACTCTCACCTGGGGCGCTGCTCCTCCCAGCCCTTCCCTGCTCCTTCCTGCACCTCCCTGCTCCTCCCAGCCCTCCCCTGCTCCTCCCTGCTCTTTCCAGTCCTTTCCTCCTCCCCTCTGCTCCTCCCAGCCCTCCCCTGCTCCTCTCTGCTCCCTCTGCTCCTCCCAGCCCTCCCCTCCACCCCCTGCTCCTCCCAGTCCTTCCCTGCTTCTCCCTCCTCCCCCAGCCCTCCCCTGTTCCCCCTGCTCCTCCCAGTCTTCCCCTGCTCCTCCCTACTTCTCTCCCCCCACCCCTGCTCCCCCCAGCCCTTCCCTGCCTCCTCTCCTCCCACTCCTTCCTGCCTCCTCCTTTCCGCCCCTCCCTCCCCCTCTATCCTCCCTCCCCACCCGCCCACGCCCAGAAAGGCCCAGTGGTTTGGACCCAGAGGCGGGGGGGGGGGGGCATCAGCTAAGGGCGGCCTCATCCCCAGGACAGACCCCACACTGTCTCCGGAGGAGCGGAGGACCCACGCCGGGCTTGGCCTCTGCCCGCCAGCCTCGGAGGGTGGGAGCCCCAGGCACGCCTGCCAATACCTGGCAGCCCACAGAAAGGGGGCAGGCGAGCAGTCAGGGTCTGACCCCACAGTCAGTTGGCTCCCGGCCAGGGGCGGGCGGGTCCAGGCCCACCACACGTCCATGAGTGTGCTGCTCACAGGCGACCGTGGGTCTGCCCAGACCGAGCTGCAAGCCAGCGCTAACCGCTCCGGAAGCTTCTGAGCCCAGCGAAGTGCTTGAATGAATAATGAATAGGAGAATCAGGTCTGCTTATTAGAAGCCGGGGGGTGTGCTTTGGCTTGGAGGAGACAGGCCGCCTGGCCGGCCTCCGCTGCGCAGTCACTGGCTAACACCGAGGTGAGTGCCGCTGGCCGCCTCCCAGAGCCCGGCAGCTGCACCCGCGTCGTCCCTGCCCATGGCGAGCTGGTCTCCGCCCGGGACGAGCTCGGCAGTGCCTGGCTGCCCTGGGTCCTGCAGCCCTGACCAGGCTTCCTGCTCCCCGGACACATATGGAGATCACAGAACCCAGGGACTCGAGGGGGTGGGGATGGGGGCCGGACTGCCGTCCACGTGGTCAACGGTTCAAACTCACCAACGACTCTTGGTGGGAAGGGGGAAACAAGGCTTCTCACTTCCATGAGGGCCAGAGAAGCCCTGCTGGCCTTGTGTGCACCAGACACAGCTGGGGGCCCCCAATGGCTCCCGGGGAGGGCGGCGGGGCTTGCGGTCCCCGCAAAGTTTCGGTGGGGGAAACTCGGCGGGGGCACCGTGCCCTGTCCTGCCGGCACAGCTTGGAGAGGTGGTCGGTCATGAGAAGGACATCGGGCATGGGACAGAGCAGGGGCGAAGCAGGGGCACCACCGGCTCAGGCAGAGGGGCCTGGTGAGGCTGTGGCAGGGCCGGGCCCCCACGACGGTGGCTGCAGCAGCACCAGCACCGGCCGCAGCGAGTCCGCATGCACTGACTGAGTGTGGGCTTGGGACACCCGCGGGCCGTCCTCCCAGTCCTGGGGGCTGTCCTCCCAGCCCCTTTCTATGGGCAGCTCGCCGGGCCGCCTTACCTGGGCACGGTGAGCACGGGGGTCCAAACACCACGGGTCCCCCACAACCCCCCTCTGCGCCACCCAGTCAGGCTCAACCAGGGAAGCTGAGCTTCGTCCCCCCCGCCCCCACCACCACCCTCCATGAGCTGGCAGGCCCACTGAGGGAAAGGAGCGAGGTCTGGGGGCAGTGCAGGACCCCAGATTCAGCAGCAAGCCCTGGCAACTGCAGGGCGCCCCGCCTACCCCCCTCCACCCACCACCCACCCCCTGGGCCCTTGGCACAGCGGCAGGGCCTCCATGAGCCGGAACATTCTCCGCCTCTCATGGGTCCTTCGGAGAACAGGCAGGGAAGGGGGCCAGAAAGGAGGGGCTTTCTGGACCAGCCATCTGATCCCTCGCATGGAGGTAGCAGGACGAGGTCACTCAGCCCTGCAGCCCTGCAGACACGCCCAAGCCCGCCAAGTCCAGAGTCTCGGCCACAGCCTGACCAGAGTCCTGCTTCCTCCTCCACCCAACCTCCACCCCACCCTCCTGGCCCCGGCAATAGCTGAGAGACTGGGACTCACCGTGGGGAATAACTGATCGGTTAGCCTGGCCGGATGGCCTCCATCCTGCACAGTCTGCCCCCCCCCCCAGCTGGTTCTTCAGGCCCCACTCCCAGAGCCCCCCGGGGCCCACCTGTCTGCTGCCTAGGTTGACAGGTAAGTTGAGGGTCTCCCCAACTGCCCAGGCCCAGTCTCGCAAACAGCACGGCCCACAGAGAATCTGGAACTGCCAAGAATCCAAGGCCTCACAGAACCCGGACCTCGGAGAACACAGAGCCGAGGAGAAATCGGAACCACAGAGAGCCTGAGACCACAGGGACCCGGCCGACCACCATGGCCTGAGACCCTCCCAGAGGCCCCTCGTGCATTAAGACACCCTGCATGCAGAGGCGCCTGTCCCTGCCCCTGTCCCCCGGCCCCTGGTGCTGCCTCTGAGAAGGAGAACCAGTATGGTGGGGCTAGCTTGCTCTGGAAACATGAACAGACCGTCAGAATCAGCCCCTGGCCACAGTGGTCATCCCGGGCAGAGGGACAAGGCCCCTGTTACTGGAGGCTGTCCCACCACGGTACAGCATGGGCATGTCCCCCTTCCCAAACAGGCTCCAGCCCCCGTGGGTGGAAAGCGGATCGAGCCAGCCAGCCCCAGGAGTCAGGGCTCAAGTTTTCTCTCCCTCCCTCCTTCATAATAATAATAATAATAATAATAATAATAATAATAATAACCTTATTGTGAATGATGTGGAAGTCTACAGGGCAAATCCGTTTTCCTACCCAGCTTGTGGCAAGGACATAATCTGTCAACTTGAGGGGAGGGGTGGAGTCTAGCCTGTCAATCAAATCATAGCCAATCAGGCCTCTGTGTGGGTGTGGCCTTCTCCTGAGGCTTCTGGGAACTCCTGTCTTCCTCCCTGGAGGTGGGACACACGCTGGCTGCCTGGGAGACATTCCTGCTGACGAGACACATGGAGCTATGTCAGAGACCTGGAGCCACGTGGAAACCCCTGCCAACGCTGAGATGCTTCCACCTCCACTGGATCCACAAGACTTCCCACCCACTGGCCCGCGATCTTCCTGTACTCAGCGTCCTTGCACCTGTTGCGTGAGTCTGAAGAGGAATTGACAGACTGGTTTTAGGGCATGTGGCCTAATATCGGACTGAGGGACTTGATCTGGACTGGGCTGGGGTGTTTTCTTCATGTACAACTGCTCTTTGGTGTAAAACTCTCTCTTAGGCACACTTGAGTCTTCCTGCATTTCTTTCTCTCCTCCACCCGGACTGACACACGACCCCACGGAGTCATGTCGCAGGTCCCAGCCCACTTCCTGCCTGCTCTTCCTGTTTCCAGCCTCTCTCCCTCGAGCGTTTCTGGACTCTGTCCTCGGGCAGATGCCACCCTGCTGACGTCAAGTGGACGACTGTTCCGCACGCACCTTCCTGGCATGGCCATTCCCCTCGCCACCTGCGTCTCACCCTGTGGTTGAAGTCCAGCCACGAAGGAGGGCCGTGTCCGGGCTGTCCACAGTCGAGCCTGTTCAAGAGTTCCGCCAGTCTCTAGCCAACAAGCAAAGCTTGTCTTCTCTCTCGTCTTTCCGACTGCTAGTTCACAGCAGCAACCAGCTGTACCCTCCGGGGCAGCAGACAAGGGTCTGTGCCTCCACTTTGTCTCCAGCATGGCACAGGCTAAGTCAATCCCATGCCTGGAACACGGAGTGAGGGGGCGGGTTGGCTGGATGGGTGAGTAAGGGGGTGGATAGGAGGATGGGTGAGTGAGTCGATGGATGAATGGGTGTGTAGAGGAATGGATCGGTAGGTGGATGGATAGATGGGTGGGTGGGTTTATGGACAGGTTGGATGGAGGGGCAGATAGATGGACTTGTGAATAAATGGGTGAATGGGCACCTTGATAGACGGGTGGAATGGTGGATGGGTGGGTATATGGGGAAGTGGATAGCTGTCTGGATAAATGAAATGTTGGATTGGTGGAACTGTGGATAAAGGATAGGTAGAGGGACTGAGAGGTGGGTGCACCGGTGGATGGCTGGGATGGTGGATAGATGGGCAGGTAAGGTTACTGATCAGATGAATGATATGGTAGATGGATGGAACTGTGAATAAAGGATAGATGGGTGGGTAGATGAGTGGATAGCTGGATGAGTGAGTGCGTGTGTGGGTGGGTGGATGGATGGATGGGTGGGTGGATGGATGGGTGGGTGAATGGTTATCTTTGCTTATCCTAAGGAATGTTCCACAGAAGCATAAGAGAGTTAGGAAGCTAGCTGAGGCAGCTGTTTAGAAAATAAACAAGAACCACTAAGGGGCTAGCCAGGACACGCCTAAGTTATGGGAAAAAAAGAACTCAGGAAAGTTCTGTCCTACACCTTAGGTCAGTCCCTGTCTCCCCAGCCCCAGGCCTGCACATACTTGGAGGTGACCAGGCGGAAGGAAGTCACCCCACGTTCTTCCCCCCTGGTTCCTTCCAGAATGAGGCAGGTGTGCAGGGGCACCTGCTGGACTGGGTCCTGGGTCCTCTCCCCAGAAGACAGCGGATCACTTCTGATCACAGAGGCAGGGGAGGACGGCCCCCTCCTCCTGGTATGCTCAGCACTGGGAAGGGAAAGGGAATGGGCCTGTGTGTGTCTGGCTGAGGCCACACAAGAACCCCCTCCTCCAGCCCATCCTCAGAGGCAGCCTGTGCTGGGGGAGGAGGGAACACCAGGTACACAGGTCTCTGAACCAGGTGCTGGCTCATTCTCTGGGGCAGCTCCCCAACCCCTACCCGCGCCCCCCCCCACACACACACAGGTAGAACCAGAAAGCCGGGGTCCCTCATGGGGGACCCACATGCGCACGGGCCACGCTCCTCCCAGCGGGGCCCCCTGTTCCCATGTCTGTTCCCAGAAGCACCAGGAAAATCCCGACAGAGGCTGAGCCCCGGTGGCATAGAGGTTGTGCACGGGACTGCGGCCCACTGGGACGGAGGTTCAATTCCAGCAGTGGGGCTGGGCCTCCTACTCCCACCACCGGAGAGCAGTGATGCCAAATTAAAAAAAAAAAAAATCCCTACAGAGACGCGCTCACAAGGAAGATGGAGGCAGCTGCCACCACCACACTCCAGGTGAAAGTTCTGGGCTGGTTTCACCAGAGCTTTCGGAGAAGAGACCTGGGCAGCAGAGGGCAGCCAGCCACGGCAGGAACACCGTCCAGGCTGACATCAGACAGCAGGCTGTGGGCCCCTCAGCCACAGCCGCCCCCCCCCCACCCACCCACCTCTCAGTCCACGGTGTGGTTCCTAGCCGCCTCTCACGGCCGCTCAGATGGGGTCATGGCATGGGGTCCCTGCCGGGCCAGCCGGGATTCGACACCAGGCTGCTTGGCCACTAGCAGCTGCGGGCGAGGGCAGCCCTTCCCTTCACACACACACCCCACTTTAAGCCCCCTTCCTCAGACACAAGACCTCACATCTGGCCAGCTCGGGGCGGCTTCTGCCCTTCTAAGCCCCAACTCCCCAGCCCCAGGGACCAGCACACAGCAGCACCTGAGCGGCCTGTGCCCAGAAGCCCGAGTCATCAGCCTGGCAAGGAGAAGGCTCCCTCTGGAAACCACACAGCACACACCCCGGGAAGGGGGGCACGGAGGGGGGACCGAGGAGCATTTTTTTGCCAAATGCACTTCTTGCATCACCGCCGGCAGCCCACTGGAGACAGCATGAAACCCTAGACTCCAGGCCCAAGCACTCATGCTGGCCAAGGCATGGGTCTGGCCCCGTTCCTGCCTGTTCTTCCGTGCCATTCCTTTAAACACCAGTGTGGGAGTGTGCCTGTGTGTGTGTGTGTGGGTGTGAATGTCACGTGTGGGCCTGAGTGTGCGTGCGAGCCTGTGCACACGTGTGAGAGTCAGGCCACGATCGGGGATGTCTCTGTGCATGGCTGAGGAATCCGTTCGTGAACAAAGAAAACCAGCCCAAGCTCCTGGCCACTGAGACGACACACTGATTCCCGGGGGGCCAGGACAGAGGAGCCCTGGTATTTGAGCCTGTAGCCTTCGGGGCACTGACAGCCTCATGGCTTTCCCCGGGGGCAGCTGGTGGGCTTGAGCCAGCGACCTCGCAGTCAGCGGTGAGCTCCAGGTCTGTGACCAGAGACGCTGAAGGCCCTTTCCCCGGGGGAGGATGGACTCACCCGGCTGGGTATGCCAGGAAGAAAGGGGCTGCCTTCACACCCAAGCCTGTGGGAGTCGGGGGCGCCCGGGGTCAGGCGAGGAGGCTGCAGAGGAAGCCTAAGCCCCTGCCCACCTGGGCAGGCAGCCAAGCAAGAACTGGGCTCTGAGACCCAACCCTCAACCTGGAGAGGCCTCGCCCAGGTGGCTGATGGGAGAATCCTGGATACCGAGGACTGCGGCTCCTGCAGCGTCTCCAACTGCAGTCAACCATGTGTCCAGACAACACTCTCCCTGGGCGCCCAGCCGGTGTGGTGCTCAGAGGACTCTGAGGCATGGCCAGGGTCAAAGGCGCAGCTACACCCACCCTGGAGAACACGGGATCTCCACAGGCCCTTCCCTGGGACATGGCCAGGCATGCATCTGGACAGCATGTGGCACCATCATGATGGGAACAGCCCCCGGCCTGCTGCCTCCAGGGTCCCTGCTCCCGGTGGACTCCAGGGGTGACCCAAGGGAGGTGGACACCCGTCTTGCCCAACACCTGCCTGCCTGCTCCAGGTGTCAGCACGATGGCTCGGTCAAGGGAGGCCACCAGATGGCCCTGGGTGGCCCCGACCTTGAGGAGGGGAGACTTGAGAGCAGGAGCTTTGGGGGGAACAAGCACTCGGGGACCCTGGGGGAAAGGCAGTACAGCTGGACGCAGTTTCGTGGAGTCCGTGTCCCAACCCCCATCCCTCTGGGTCCTCAGCACCTACAGAAAGCCCCCCAGAACTCTCCCCATGCAGCCTGACGAACTCACACGCTGGACAGGCCAGCAGGCAAGGTCATCGTGCCAGAGACGGCCAATGCAAACAAGGAGGGCTACCCAGGTGGGGGGTAGACAGGAGGCCAAGAGTGGGCTTGTGCGCCCAGGCCCCGGTCAAACCCCTCCTCCTGCTGTTTACACTGAATGGACCTGAAGGGCCGGACTGGCCGTCCATCCCACCTCCCTCCCCCCAGCCGCAGGCACGAAGCCGGCCCCACACCCGCCTTCTGTAACCCAACCCGGCCGCACCTGTCGGACAAGCCCAGAAAACGCCCGCCCGGGCAGAGGCCCAGCTGGCCCACCTGCCGCCGCCGCCTCCAAGCCCGCTCACCTTTCCAAAGTCCCGGACGTCGAAGAGGTCGAAGGGGTCGAAGAGCTCGCTGTTGCGGAGCCCGAACTTATCGTGGCACACCTTGAGGAAGGTGCGGATGTTCTTCAGACACAGGAACTGCGGAGAGAAGGGCAGCGGTCACTCGCTGGGCACAGAGGCGCTGCTCGGGGCTCCCGGTCCTGCAGGAGCAGGGAGCCCCACCTTTCTCCCGAGGGTCGCCGGGGGTTCCGGCCGCTGTCTGACTTTCAGGGTGGCAGCCACCAGTGACCACAGGACCACCCGGCCCGCTCAATCCACACAGACCGCACGCACACATGCACACACGCACGTAGGCAGGGAGAGGCCACCTGCCGCAGAGACCCCACCGGGCGGGGCAGGACTCTTGACGGCGTCCAGAGCCTCGTCCTTCTCCCAGGGAGCGGCTGCGACCCAGCATGTAACCACGACGCCCGCCACCAGGGCTCCTCCGTTAAAGCTCGGCCGGACACACGGACGCTTAGGCTGCCCTGGGGCACTGGCAGCGGCCTGTCTCGTCTGCAGGCTCCCGGCACCGTCCACGGGCTGTCACCAAAGTGAGGTCCTCTAGGCTCCGGTCGACGGGGCCCGCAGTCTCCACCCGCCGTCCACTCACACGGGGAGAGCGGAATGGGCCCGGGTTTCAGGCCCGTCCTCCCACTGGTGGGAGCAGAGTCCCACAGAACCTGCCCCGCCCTCCAGAAGGGCAGGCCCATGCACAGATGCACCAGTCGGGCGGATCAGAACCAGAGCCCAAAAACAAGTCCTAGTCACACTGCTGTCGGGAGCCCTCCCCTGGCCGACCCACACTGCGTCCAGCTGGATGCATCCAGCCTGTAGCCCACAGCCCCTGCGGGTGTGTCTGTCTCTCTTAGACTGCTGCTCTGTCAGGCCGTGGCCACTGGTCCCAGGCGGCCCCTCTGTGAGGACGCTGGTCTCATAAGTCTCAGGGGGCCTCCCAGTGCCAGACGGCGATAGAGAGCGGGTGTTGGCTTGACAGCAGCGGGTTTGGGATCTTGCTGAATTGATTCTGTGCGCGATTTCACACGTAGGTACCCTGTGTGCGTGAGTCCGGGTAGACTAGAGAAACAAATTCATAGACACGCACATGGATACAAGGGAAATGTTTATAGACAAGAGGAATGGGACATGGAGAAAGCATCCCAGCCCAGTCCAGTCCAAGGTCATAAGTCCGATATTAGCCCATATGTCTGATACCAGTCTGCAAAGTTTTCTTCCGACTCACAAAGCACGTGCAATGCCACCAGGACCATCACAGGCCAGTGGGTGCAGAGTCTTGTGTGTCCAGCGGCGGTGGAAGCATCCCAGCACTGGCAGGGGTCTCCCCATGGCTCCTCGCATCCAGGGCTGAGGGTCCATCAGCAGTATCCATTGGCGGTAGAAGCATCTCAGCGCTGGCAGGGGTCTCTCTGTGGCTTCTCCGGCCCCAGAGATCTGGTTCCATCAGGGCAAGCCCATGTGGCTTCTTCTCCTCTGGCTCCTCCAGGATCCAGGAATCAGGACCTATCAGCATGCCGCCATCTTGTCTTGTCAGTAGACTGTCTCCAAGAAACTAAATCAAGTCTCTCACCTCCAATTGGGAAATACCGCCAGACTTCCCAGAGTTCTCAGGAGAAAGCCATGCCCACACAGAGGTCTCATTGGCCATCTCCCCATTGATAGGCTAGACTCCAGTACACTCCCAGTGCTGAAATTGACACATGAGGACATGACTGCCACACTGTCACAGCCCCCTCCCTGGCCGGGCCAGCCCCCTGCTTGTGTGCAGACAGGCGGCAGGAGTGTGCACCTGGTCCTCCTCCTATTGTCACATCGCCTGAAGCTGTGGGCAGTAGCACTGGCCTCAGGGACCTGCCTGGCCCTGGGCACAGCTGCCGGCCCCTGTGGCTGTGGGAACAGCCTGCTGAGGGCCCAGGGAACCTGCTGTGTTCTGTCAGAACTCCCACGTCCTCGGACCACATGTCCATCCAGGCCACTGGACACAAGGCGGGGTGCTGCAGGCAGTTAGGAACAGGCACTCCACACCCTGGGTGGGGGTCGCAGGCCCAGGCAGTCTCCCAGACACCCCCAGGATATGCTGCATCCTGGTCCCTGCCGGAGGCTGTGGGGTCCTGGGCAGTTCACCCCATTCCTGAGCCGCCTCTCAGCCCAGCTCCCCCGGTCCCATCCCCCACCCGGGCTCATTCTGGCCACTGCGGCCTCTCACCCCCTCCCCATCCTCCCCACAGCCCGTTATAGAGCTAATGACACAGCCCTGACCATAATGACAGGCGGCAGCCCTGGCTCCTCTCCAACCCAGGACGGCTGGCTGGTCTGCGACGGACACACCCACCCATCTGGGCCGGCCTGTGCCTGCGAGAATGTAGCCCCCCTGGGTGCAGCCCCAGCTGACCTCAGAAAAGCGACCGAGAGAAACAGCCTGGACCAGCACACACCACACTCCCCTGCACCACGCACCCACCCATCTCCGCCCCCACACCCCACACCCACCATGCCCCCCACCCAATTGGGACCCAGGACCTCCGCTCCTGAGGAGGCAATGGGTGCTGCACCCCCAGAGAGAGCTGCGTCCTGGGTGGGCACTGCAGCCTGTGGGTGGTGTCCCCGAGAATGGGGTCCCACAGGCACAGGGTGAGTCCTCGTCCTCTGAGAGGCACCCCATAACGGGCTTCAGGGCAGCCTCGTTCTGCCCCGTGGCCTCTGCACAGGGCAACCCGGTCCTGGAAGACAGTACTCCCTCGGGGGCCACCCACTGCTCACTCAGGGCACCCATTGACCGTGGGCCCAATCCCGTCTCAGGGAGGTTGGAGGGCTGTGCTCGCTGTGGCGTCCACGGAGGAAGTCTCAGAGCCGCCCTACCAGCAAGAGCCAGCCGGTCTCCCTGGCAGCAGCCAGCCCTGCCATAATCAGGCGGGAATCAGATTAGCGTGAGGACAGGCTCCCCAGACATCTCCGCCCACCCCTGGCCGAGGTGGCCAAGCATCGGAGGCCAGAGCCCCAGCCCCTCGTCCAGAAGTTGGCAAGGGTCCAAGGCGAGGCTGGGGGCAAACCAGACAGGGCCCACCACGGACCCTACGGCCACCTCACCCGCTGTCCTCATGTCCAGGGGTGAGGTGGGGGGGGCAGGAGCAGAGACAAGGCGGCACCACCCACCCCTGGCGCATGCACCTTGACCAGCTTTCCCCCCACAGCTTGGGTGATGCTATGCTTGGGTGGCCCATGGGGAAGATGGGCTGGGCTTCCCGGACCCTCCCCGCTTCCGCGGCCCCACACGGCCATGTCCCTCACACCCTCCCTGGCGTGAGGGGACACAGAGCGGCCCAGAGAGTCGTAGGGAGACCTGGTCTTAGGCTAGAGGCTGGGCAGGCGGGCGGGCGACGTAGGGGGTGAGGAGAGCCTACCAGAGGGGCAGTTGTTGGACGGACACTGTCAGGTCTGCTCTGACCACAGCGACCGCCACGTGCGACAGAGGGAGGGGAGCCTGCCTGGGCTCACGGCGCCTCACGAGGCCAGGGTCTGTCTGTCTGTCTGAGCACATCCGTCTCATTAGAGGTCTTTCCCGTTCTTGCTGCTCCTCTGCTCTTCCCGCACAACGTCCTTCCCCTGAGACGGGTCTCTCCTGACAGCCCGTCCAGCGTGCATGGAAGCCTCGCCGCCATGCTCAAGGGCAAGAAGGGTGGGAAGCCCTGGCCCACGTGTGAGGACTCTGGTCTTGACCCCGAGTTCTCATCCCTGCAGGAGGCTGCGGTCCTTGGTCCTTGGTCCTTGGTCTCCGTCAGCAGGGGCTTCCCGCCCTCCTCGCCCTTGGCCAGCAAGGCCACATCCCCTGGAGGCTGTTCCTACGCTTCCTCCACTCCCGGCACCTTGGCCTGCAGAGGACCCTGTCCCTCGGACCATTCGGGCACTGTACTGACCCAGAGCGAGGGCCAGCCCAAAGGACCGGCGGCCTCGGAAAAGAGCAGTCCGGGCTGGCGAGCTGCACCCAGAGCAGTGTCCAGCGCTGAGCTGTGGCCCGTCACTCCCTCATGAACCCCGTCCCTCCCGCGCCCCGGTCTGTGAGCCCCACGGACCTGCGGAGAAGCAGGAGGGACAGCCGGTGTCTGCAGGGGGAGGCCGGGGCTGACCTCTGCCCCCAAGGAGCCCGCAGTGGCTATCAGTCTTGGGAGATCAGAGGCACCCCTCCCACACGCGGACGACAGGTCTGCTTGGCCATGCCAGGTGGGGTGTCTTTGATCAATAAGACATGGGGGCGGCATGCAGTCCTTGGTTGACACGCGCTTGTCCCCAATCCCTCTGAACGTAGCTCCACCCCTGCTTAACACACAGCTTGCTAGGAAGGGTCTTTCAGGTGGGGGGACCGTGGGGGTTCACCCAGATGGTCGTGTGGTGACAGCAGCAGAGACCGCTCTTACCCTGAACAGTGGCCAGCCCACGGCCAGGCTTCAGGCCCCGGCTGGGTCCCTCTCCACAGCCCTGCAGGGTCCTACATCTCACAGAGTGTCTCTGGCTCGTGAGGACACAGGGTCAGAGCAGTGGGCAGCAGAGGGTGTCCACCTCCCCGCCCAGTTCTTGCAGCACAGAGAGACCATGGAGCCCGAGGCCTGGCCAGGCCCAGACTCCCGGGGCTGCCTCTACACCCCAGCCTATGGCAGGGGGTGAGTGGGGTGGGGTGGGGGAGCACGCAGCTCAGCTCTCCAGCAACAAGCATTTTCAGACTCCCAACAGGGAAACTGAGGCTAGGGGGAGGGAGGACTGGATTCTCTGCCGCTGCTTGGTGGGGTGGGGGGGCTTAAATGAAGAAGCTGAATAGCTTCACTCCTAATGGGGCAGCCAGGCTCCACGGCGTGCGCACACGCACACACGTGTGCACAACACAACACAGCTCCATTAGGCGACACAGCCAGGGCACAGCCGTGCCTGGGCTCAGGAGGACAAGGCCGTGGGGGGAGGGGGGTCCCTGGGGCTGGGGGGGGCTGTGTTCATCATGCACTATAGGCAGAGCCACCCGGCAGGAGAGACTCCTGGGACGGGCACCAGGGAAGCAACTATGTCGGGAAACGTAACACAAACGGCGGGTGGGTAGGGCAGGGAGCCTTCTCTGTGCAACGCCGGCTTTGCGGGGCCTCTCTAGGCAGCGTCTCCTGTGTTGGGCAGCAGCAGCGGGAGGAAAAGGGGGCTGAACCTCTCTCTGTCCACCTGTCTCCCCAGGCCAGGTTCTCCCTGGATCGGGCAGGAGCCAGGAGAGGTTCAGCACAGAGGCCCTGCCGTCACGTGAGACCAGGATGATCAGTCACACACACACACACGTACACACATAAACACGCAAACATATACCACACACACGAATACATTCACATGTGTAGACATGTACACGCATATACACATATACCACACATGTATACATGCACACGTGTGTACACACGTACACATACACACACCACACACATGTATACATGCACTCGTTACAGACACATATACATGTACACACGTGCATACACATAAACACATGTATACACATACATACATATATACACAAAGGCACACATACATGCATATACATACACATGCAAACATACACATGCACACGCATACAGACTCACACACATACACATACATATGTACATACACACACAAACACATGCACACAGAGACACACAGACGCACGTAAACACACACACACACATGTAGACACACACAGGCTCCCGTGGGCTCTGGCAGTGTCCAACACTGGGTTTCTCTGCTTGGCAGCTCGCCAGTGTCCACTCCCTAACCCACGGCATCGCTCGATCCCTGCCCACGCCACCCTCCAGGACAGGGCAGCCTCTGTGAGGGAGAAGGGGGTCTGCTCTCCGAGAGGCCGTCTTGGGACACCGCCCTCCACCCCGGGCAGCTGGCCCCGTCCTGGAGGATCAACGGTGTGCCAGGCCCTGCCTTGGGTCCAAGGGTCCCCCCACACAGACCCCTGGTAGCCCACAGCCGCGAGGAGATGGCCACGTGCGCTGACAGCTGTACGGACCAGACGGCTGGAGCTCTCCACGCAGCCCTGTCACCTCCCCAGCAGGGTCCTTGGGGACCCACTGTCCTGCTGCCGGCTCGGCCCCCCGGCTCTGCGGCGGGGGGGCCTTGGTGACGGTGGGCTCTCGGGTCTCAGACAGCACCAGCCCCACCTCCCCACCCCCTCCCAGGTCAGGAGCACACACTGCCCGCCCTCTCCTTCGGAGAAACCACGTGGACGGTCCAGTTCCAGACAGCTACTCCCCCCCACCCCGCGGGAAGGCAAGGCATGTGGGGTCATCGCTCTCTGGTCTGGCTACCACCCTTTCCGGCGGGGGAGTGGGGAGTGATGGGAAAGAAAGTGGGAGGGGGCAGAGAGCTCCTGGAACAAGGGGCCAAACCCTCCCTGAACACAGGCAGGGGGGCCCCCTTATCTCTCTCTCTCTCTCTCTCTCACACACACACACACACACACACACACAACACACAGGGGCACACCTCCCCGGGGTCACAGAAAGGGGGATGTTCCTCCCAGGGTCTGGGAGCACAGGGGCCCAGCCCCGACACAAGGCAGGGGACCCTCCAGGCTGTGCTTGTTCTCTCTCTCTCTCTCTCTCTCACACACACACACACACACATACACATACATGCTGGAGGACACTCCTCCTGGGAACTGAGGGTACTGAGGCCCAATGTCCCACCCACGGGGGGCAGATGGGTCCCCAGGGCACGACGCGCTCGCTGGGCCAGGCTGGGCCCCCCAGTCCCCGGGGCCGTCGAGGGAGCCCGGGCGGCTGCCCTTTGGGCAGCTGTAGTCTGTGTCCTCTGGGAGCAGGTCAGCCCCTGCCACGTGCCCCGTCCTTGGAGTGGAGAACATCGAGCGGCCAGTGGACTGGAGGGACCCGCCCCTCTGGCAGGAGGGCCTGCTGTTGGACAGTCTGAAGGAGGAGTCCACGTCAGCGGGCAGCTGTCCTGGATGGCCCCAAGCAAGTGATCCGACCCCTCTGAGGGCCCCCCTGGCACAGCGTGACGCACCGAGACCCTCCCTCGCACAGATGGGCAGCCCCTCCCCACTCAGGCCGGGGAACTTTTGGGACCCGCCCATGGAAGAGAACTCACCCCTGGCTGAGCCAGGGGTCAGCACACGAGAGAGGGTAAGGGAGAGGGAGGGAGGGGGGACACCCCTCGGGGAGGTCGAAGCACAAACTCCAGCCAGGTCATGGGAGGAGATGAGGGGGCACAGGGAGGAAGCGGGGGGCGGGGGCGGGGGGGTTGGAGGAAGCTGCCCCGAGGGCCGGTGGCTGGCAGAATCCCTGATTGGAGGAGACGTCCCTGGGGGCTGGGGGCCGGACTGGTTTGTGCCTCAAGCACGGTCAAGAATTAACAATGGCCTCCTGGAAGCGCAGGAATACAGCATCCCACGGACCAGAGACTCGTTCCACGCAGGGATAGCGCCACCCTGAGGCTGGGCCACATGGCTGGACCCAGGGAGCAGCACGGAGTGACCCAGCCCGTCTCAGGGGGTCGCCACTTCACGTGAGCGGCTATGACTTCAGTGGACGGGGGAGGTGTTCCAAAGGACCCATGAGGGAGCCGGTAGGGCTGGACCAGGTGAGGGTCTCCAGTGCAGAAGGACCCCGCGCAGTCGCCAGAGGGCACGGGCTCTGCACAGGGCACGGGCACATACTCACACACTTGCTCACACACACGAGAACATACAGGCACATGTGGCCAGCCATCCAAAGACACACATATAGCTATACATACACATGCTCTCACACACGCACAAACACCCATGTACAAGCACACACGTGACCAGACATACACACAGACACATGCTCACACACAGTGGCACAAGTACTCAACACACATGTTCACAGTGATACATGTGCAAACACGAACACATGAACACACAGAGACACATGCTCACACAGAGCACACATGTACAAACACAAACACATGACCAGGCACACACAGACACATGCTCATACAGCTACATGGTCATACAGTTACATGTACACATTCACATGAAGGGGCACACACACAGACACATGCTCAGACACAGAGAAGCACACATGTACAAACACACAAACACACAGGCACATGCTCACACGCCACTTGTACAAACACACGCACACACACTGTCTGCCGGCTGGGATCTGAAGCAGCTCTGGTTGGTGCTGGGCTCGGCTTCCCAAGTGTGGCATCGGGAGGGACAAGACGGGCTGGGTCAGCAGAAAAGAAGAAGCCCGGCAAGAGAGGGACGGACAGACAGACAGACACAGCGCTGCCCCCACAGCCCCCCGGCAGGCGGACGGAGTCTGTGCTGGGGGCAGCAGCAATAATGGACTGGAGCTCCCGCGGGGGGCGTGGGTGCAGAGCATCCGACCTTCCTGCCCGGCCCACACGCTGGGCACGTGGGGACAGAGCGGAGCAGGGACCGCGTCCCAGGGCTGAGCCACTTCCTCATGGGGACCTGCAAGAACAACGGGCAGCGTCCCCCAGGGACAGAGGTCTGGGGGGAAGGGGGCAGGAAGCAGGGGGACAACACACGCCCTGCATGAGCACAATCAGACGAACATGGGGCACAGCTGGGCCCGGCTCTGCAAGCCCCCCCTTCTCACTGACCTCAGCCAGTCGTCCCCTCACCTGGGGCCGGGGGTGGGGGTCGAGGCGGTCACTCTGTGTGAGCAGACAGCCTCACCTTGCCCCCTCGGAGCAGCTGGCGGTGTAGAACCGCGGACCTAGCACAAGGGCCCCGACACCTCCTGGCTCCTGGTAACTGCTCACCTGCTCACCTGGTCCACAGTCAATACAGCAGACTGGTGGGCAGCAACCTCGGTGCCTCAGGTGCCCACAGAGAGAGAGAGAGAGAGAGAGAGAACTCTCTTAGAGGCACCCTTTTCCACCTTCCTATAAAGAAAGATCTCTCTCTCTCCCTCCCTCCCTCCTCCCCTCCCTCCCCCACCCCCTGGGGTCTCCAGCCTGATTCAGAGGAAAGAGAAAGAAGGCTGGACTCCTGGGGATGCACCCCCAGGACTTCCAGGCCCCCCAAAGGCCAGCAGCAGCATGGCTCCAGCAGCTGGACCAGTGAAGCTCCCCCAGGATTCAGTCAGGAATGTCCACAGCTGTGAGGCCCAGGGGCCGCAGGGCACACAGCCCAGCTGTCCTCGTGCCAGGGTGGGCAGTGGAAGGCACCCCTCCCTCACCTGCCTGAGGCAGCCGGGGTTATAGAACTCACTCACTTCCCAGAGGTCCTGGCCAGCGTCTCGGGGACGGGGACAGCCTGGGACCCGCAGGAGGGGACACGTGCTCCCCACCCAGAAACCACGCTCACATGGCGATGTGTCCTGCCTGGCATCCGTGCACAGGGAGACCCCCCCCCCCCAAAGCCCCCGGGGCAGGGGGTAGACGGACAGACTCTGGTACATCCATCTGCAGGAAGGAGCAGTAAGCACCAGTACAAGACCTCGAGGGAGACACCGGCAGGACTCGGTCAACCGCCCGCGGCCAATGCTGGACAACAAACACCACAAGACTCTGAGCACTTGAGGGAGGCCACGGGGGTGGGGAGCGGGGACACCCGTGCACGGATGGAGGGTCTCGCCACCACGGCTGCTGACTTCGCTTCTTGCGATGGCCTGTGTCAACGAATAAATTTTGCCGCTTTACAAGCGGATGGAAAAGCCCCCCGATTGCCTCCCCTCAAGCCTGAGTGCCCCCCGAAAAAAAACGGGAGAGAAGGGACAGCGTACAAACTTGTCTAAGGTCCCTGGTGCCAGCGAACAGAGGACACCATCCCACAGAGATGGGGGGCGGCGGCAGGCGGGCCTCCCACCCTGGGAAACCCCGGGGAGTGGGGACGTCTGCTGTCGGCTGTGGAGTCTGTCCTGCTAGTCCTAGAGCCGGGGCAACAAGCACCAGGCCCTGGGCCCCTCCCTGGCACGCGGCCTGTGGTCACGCTGATCCCCAAGGATCCCCTCTCCTGGCCCAGGCTCTGCTCACCCATCGGACGGGCGCATGGATGAGCCTGCTCCCCTCCCCAGTCTGAGCCAACACTGTGGGCAAGGGAGGGGCCACTCGAGTCCCCTTGAGACCCCCCCCAAATGCCACCCAGTCCCCACTGAGGAGGGAGCCCCTTCCTTCCCCAGACCCGCACAGCCCGGCCAAGAGGGGCTCCCTGGGGGCGGAGGGGGACGACCAGGAGCCCAGAGGAGCCAGCTCTTCTCCAACGCTGAGCAAACCTGGCCGGCGTCAGGCTCGGCTGCCGCCCCCCTCAGGTGCTATTTTGGGGTGGCGGGGAGGGAAGTGAGAGGGCAGCGGAGCAGCTCGGGGCTGGGCTCGGGAAGGGGGCCCAGGTCCCCCAGGGCAGGCCTAGCCCCGGCACACCCTTCCAGGGGCTCAGGGCCCTTGTCCCCTGAAGGGGCGGACAGACGCGGCCAGGAGAGAGGAGGAGGAAGTGGGGACAGGACCCCACCAGCTTTGGGCCGACCAAGTGAGGGGTCCTCCTGGGTCCCCCACCCCCACCCCACAACCCAACAGCAGGTGTGTCTGTGAGGGACAGAGGGAGGAGAAGGCCCTCAAAGATGGAGCCAGAGACAAGGACTCCTGGGGTCACCGGGCACTGAGAAAGACCACAAGGGACCCTCCCTAGGGCTCAGGGGGGCGGGGGGGATGGGGGTGACGGGGGTGAGGTCCCCAGGTCCTGCCCGGATGTGATATCAGGCTCCCGTCCCTGGAACTGCTAGAAGCAGCCTTGGTTCTTGGCACACACACCACACACAGAGACACACACCACACACACGTATACACACACATACTGACCACACCCCTGTCTGGGGCATTTGGGCACAGGGGCCCCAGAAAAGCCATGCCCACAGAGAGCAAGGGACCCCAAGACCCCACACCTCCAGCCAGGCGCACTCTCTGGAGGTCCCGCTGGCCCTCATAACCCACCCCCACCCCCACCCCCATGAGCTTGGTCCTGCGACCCCGGGAGCGGGCGAGGCCGGCCTGGGGGACCCCCGCAGCACGGGCACCTCTAGTCCTTCTCACGAGCTTATCTCTAACGTCTCCCACAGAGGGCCGTCCCCACGGGTCAACCGCTCCCACCTGGACGTGGAGCCGTGGTGGTCAGCCCCTCCAAGGTCATCGCTCCCCGTCCGTTGTCTTTCTTCTTCCTCTGACCCTTCTGGCCTCCCTCAGTCCGTTCTGCTCAGGGGCCCTGTCCAGGGAGCCCTGCTGCCCCATGGGAGAGGTCGCACCTCTCCCCTCCCTCAGGGTCCCTGTCCAGCCTCAGTGACCCGCCCAACCTGTAAGGACCCGGTGAGTGGTCAGAGTTTTTTTCTCTGAGCACTGCGAGCCTCCAGAGGTGGGCTTTTCTCTGCATACATGCCGGCCCCTGGACCCCAGCTCGGGCCAGCTTCCTGCACCAAAGCCCAGCACCCGCTGGGCAGGGGCAGACACCACAGCCCTCCCACCTCTCGGGCTCAGGGACTGCCGACTGTGGGAGGATCCAGGGCTTCCCTCCAAGCCGCTGCCACTGGGCAGGCTGGACCCTCCAGGCTTCCTCTGACCAACCCAACGGAGACGCCCAGCACTGCCTGGGGACCGACTGTCTCCAGGGAGCCAGGGCACGCACGGGTCAGCCTGGGCTGCCTCACTGGGAGAGCGACGTCACGGCCATGCCAGGGCAGGACAGTTTGTCCGCAGGAGTCGGGGGCTAGAACAGACACCGAGCTCGCTCGCTATCTCTCTCTCTCTCTCTCTCTCTCTCTCTCTCTCTCTCTCTCTCTCTCGCCACTCTGACTCAGACTGGGGCAGAGATGGGCCCTGTGCTCCCCGGGACTCATGAGAGACAGTCTGCTCTGGCCAAGGAAGCCAGGCCGCCCGGGCCACCCAGGGCAGGGGGCAGGGCGGAATCAGAAATCCAGGGGCAGCTCCACAGCCCCCACATGCCTGCTGAGGCCTGGCGGGGGACACCGACTGAGAAAGACGCTAACTAGCGTCCAGCCCAACGTCTTTCCTGCCTAGCACACACTGCCTCGAAGGAGTCCAGCCCCCCAAGGCCGGGACTGAGCAGGGTCAGGGCTTGGAAGCTTCAGGACGTCCCCCTCCTCTGCTGCCCCCCACCCCCACTATACCACAGAAACCCATTTGTCTCTCTCCAGTCCTACTGCCCCCCACACCGAGTAACCAACCCCCTCTGAGACACCCTCACGTGCCAGGCAGGGACCCCGAGATCCTGCCCCACACACAGACACCCCACAATCACACACCAGCCCCTCTTCATCCACCCACACCCCCAGACCCCCCCCTCCACACTGGCTCCAGAATCCTTGACAGAGACACGTCACACACACACCCCACTTGTCAAGGACCCGTCCGCAGACAGCAGGTGGGAGTCCTGGACGCTGGGCAGGCTGGTGGAATCCAGTCCACCTGGACCCACCTGGGGAGGGAGGTGGGGGAAGTCTTGTAGAACTGCAGAGGAAGAGATTGGTTCCCACAGGAGGGCCCCCAACATGGAAACCCCACTTCCCAGCACCCTCTCCGGTGAAAGGTCACCGTCAGTCTCAGGGGGACACCAAGCCGGGGTGACTTCCACCGTGAGCAGGCAGCGCCTGGGGTGGGGGGTGGGGCACTTCCTGTCAGGTGGGGGCACGTGAGCTTACTCCAGGCCAGGAAGGCAGAGGCCTCACACGCTGTATCATGTACCCACAAGAGGCCCACTGCACAGATGGGGAGACTGAGGCTGGGGGAAGGGAGGGAGGGAGAAGCAGCTGGCACGGGCCCGGACCTGCCCTGGGGCCCCCAGCCCACCCCCAACGCAGGAAAAACACCAGGTTCCCCCTTTGGAGCGGAAACCGTGGGCAGGGTTTTGGAAACCCTCCCGGGCACTGATGGGCTCAAGGGCAGTACGTCCCAGACACGGCTGAGGGTGGCCCTGCCAACAGATGCCTCATGTAAGCAGCTGGATTACCACCCCCACCCCCCCACCCCCCGCAAGGCACAGGGCTATGCTCCCGGCACGCGTGTATCTGCGTGGGGAGGGAGGGGCGTGTCGGGGCCGCTGCCTTCTCGCCTGTGGATGCAGACATGTTTGGGGACACAGGCCATGCGAGAGACCAGGGCAGTCCACGCGTGGGTGAGGTGGGGGCGTCTATCATCATCAATCAGGCATCCAGGGGTCTGCAGCCAGACAGGGCCACGCTCTCCCAGCCTCAGTCCCAGAAACTGTCCGGCAGGGGCCATGGTTGCTCACACGCCACAGCCACTATCAGGAGAGACTGGTCCTGCACCCCGCTGGTTTCTCAGGCCACTGACCAACAGAGGCCCTGGTGGGCACAGCCGCAGGGTCCATGAGTGCCCGGGGCAGGCTGGCCAAGGGACAGCCCAGCACACCAAGGCTGGGAGCCGCTCTGCTGAACCGGCAGGACTGGCACGGGGGGGGGGGGGTGGGAGGAAGGGGGACCTCCCCGCCCCCCACCCAGGGTCAGCCTGGGTCTCAAGCTGTACAAGCGGAGCCCTCAGTCCCTGCACCCCAGTCACTCCTTGTCCACCACAAGCCCCGCCACACATCAGAGGCTGTCCCCGGTCCCACACCCCAGGACACACACAGCTGCCTCCTGCCCCCACCCAGTCTCTTCACACACTCACACACTCACTCGCACCCACAAAACACACACCCAACACCCACACACACCTACTACACACGTGCTCACACATCATGCATATTCGCAGAGCTCACCCCCGTCTGGATGCACACATCACACGCATGCACACCTAGAAGACA
>PVJH01032099.1:0-23017 GCA_004026705.1 Nesogale talazaci | reverse complement strand
GGGCAAGATGAGAGGTGAAGGGGTGCAAGGCAGTAACCAGGTGGGAGGGGCAAGTTGAGGGTTTGGCAATGGCTTATTTGGGGCCCTTTTGAGCCTGGGGTCCGGGGGGGTCATTCCACAGGAGGCCGGAGAGGGCTGGGGTACAGCGGAGGTGTGGGGATTAGGACATGGAGGGGCGGATGGGAAGGTGAAGTTGACCAGTGGTGTTCAGTAGGGAGTGCTGTTTTCCCAGGGGCGGGGATTTTGTCCCGGAATTCTCTCCCCCACTGGGAGCGTGTTGGACAGTGGTTAGTGCTTGTAACCTTTGTGCCGCAAGGCTCCTTCCTGGAGAGCTGGTCACAAGTTGGTTTGTGATTGCATGTCCGAGAATCAATGCACTGAAGCTGCTCAGCCCAGCTGAAGTCGGCATGAGGAAGCTGCCTTCCGGCTGACCCCTGACTCGTTTGTGGCGGCCCAATGCGACAGAGTAGAACCCCCCTTCTGACTTCCACCCCCTGAATGTCCTGGGATGTAGTCGCTACTGACTGGAGATTGCCAGGCCTTTCTTCCGTGGCATCTGTGACTCGGTCAAGAGGACCTTTGAAGTTGGTACCAGCAGGTCTGTTGTACAGAATACGATGGCTCTGAGAGGCTAGGTGTCTTTCCCCAAGTCACACAGGCAAGGGGCAGGGCCGGGCAGGAGGGGGAGGATTTGAGGAGCCCCTATGAGGGACTAGAGGGGGGCTTGGGGTGAATTTTAGGATGGCCCATTTTGAGAGTCCCCATGGGGTGAGGCCAGTCCTATCATGTTTCTGGAGCCCATGGCCAGTTCCCTTCCCTGGGACTGAACCCCTAGACTGACCCTGTGCACTGGGTTCTGCTCCCTGATGCTCCCCACCACCAACGCTGCCTGTCCTGTCCTTCATCCTCGGATCCACCCCACCCAGAAGCATTTGTCAGAGAGCAGGTCACTCCAGCGCCTGCTCACCCAGAGCGGCCAACTAAATCCAGGCTTCTCAATGGCGAGAGAACACAGTTCTGTTTGTGTGGGAGGGCGGTGCAGGATTTCAGCACGGAGATCGGGGTACCGGTCTTGGCTGGTCAGCTCCCTGACGACTGCGTGACCATGGGGAGGCCGCTTCTGCCCTCCCTCCCGTCAAGCGACCGCTGTGACGGACCTCCTCCGTGCGGCAGAGGCAGCCGAAAGTTCGAGGGTACTCGTTTGTCTCCCATGCCCAGGTGTGATTCCTGGCGGGGGCACCTCCCCCGCCGCTGCCGCCTGGTCGGTATCGGCTTGTGGGTGATGCCAAACAGATGGTAGCTGAGCTTCTGGGCTCAGATGAGGAAGAAAGACCCAGCGGGCGACGGCCGACACCCAGCGTGAGAACAACTCTGGCTCCCCTGTCTGTTTCGGAGGCACCTTGAGCAAGCCGGGGCCGGGCCGCACCCTCTCGCCCCACCCCCATGGAGTCTCCGAGGACATTGCATGAGCCCCCGGGGGAGAGGAGGAAGCTGGAGAACTCCGGAAGTGGCAGCGTCTGGGGACCTCGCAGGCAGGGGACCTCGCCCACCGGACCCGACCCCCGGCGTCTGGATGGAGGATGCGCCCTTGTTGAGTGCAGGAACTTAGGTCGGACGGCGGACACGGGTGAGACACCCCTGTACGTCTCTGAGGCACCCCTCTGTGGCCCCGAGTCTCCACGGGTGGAGATGAAACTTATGTTTCTAAGTCTATTCTGTTTGTTTGTGTGTGTGTGTGTGTGTGTGTGTGTGTGTGTGTACAACAAAGAAGCTGTGGTCACTGTTGACCACAAGCAGCGTGTGACTCAACCTGCTTAGGGCTCTTGTGCAAGGCACTTGGGCTCGGGGTGGTTGGGGGTGGGAGGAAGGAGGTAGCTTCTTCTTCTGGCTCTTCAGAGAGCCCCCCTCAATACCTCTACCCCACCCAGCAGGATGTAGGGCAGTGGGAAGAGTCCCCGTGGGGCAGATGGTTAAGGGAAAGGAGGCTGGCCATTGGAATGCAACCAGAGAGGCAGTCACAAGAAAGGCCCTGCAATCTGTTTCCCGAAGTTTCGCCACCTGTGGCGATCACAGGCGACTTGGTAGAAGGTGTTTCCTTTGCTGCAAGCTCCGGGGCCTCCCCAGGCTGCCAGGTTGCCTCCACTCGCTCCAGAACTGCCAACGGCCTTGACGGCAGCAGCTGGAGCCGGCTGGCCCTCCGGCGCAGGCCGGGGCAGGAGGAAGGGCTGGCTGCGGAGGCCTTGGCTCTAACTTGCTAGCCACCAGCTGCACACCAGCCACTTCCTTCCCCCCAAGCCCTGTGGTTGAGCCGGGGCTGTCAGGAGATGCTGCTCCCTGCAGCTGCCGCCACCACCGCCACCCCAAGGTGCTCCTGCCGCAGTCCTGCTTGGTGCCCGCATCCACCCCAGCACACCGGTGCTCTGGGCTCAGTGAGAACCACATCCTCACCTCGGAAGTCTCCTGGGGTCTCCCTGTCCAGGGTGGGCCTTCAGTCTCCTCTCTGCCTGGCCCAGGGTTCATCACCCCACGAGTGGGGGGACTTTTGTCTTGGGGGGAGTGGGAGCCCTGGTGGCTCCACGGTTCGCGACTCTTGGCAGCTCAGGAGTGGTTCTGCATGAGGCTGCTAATCCCAAAGTCCGCAGAGACTGCAGACAAGCCCCACCAGGCCACGGGAACAACCACTGTTGTCGTCTTCTCCATCATCACCGCCACCACCATCATCCTCACCCACTACCACCACCATAACTCCCCTCCACCACCACTGTCATCACTACTCTGATGGGCCCCTTCAGTGCCCCCATCACTACCCCCATCATCACCCACCCTCATTATCATCATCACCCACCATCACTACCACCTCGCCCCCATCACTACCCCCATCACCACTACCATCCCCACCCACCATCACCACCACCATTATCACCCACCATCATGACCACTATCATCACCCACTATCAGTACCAACACCCCATCATCACCCGCCATCACGACCACCATCACCCATCACTACCACCATCATCACCCCCGAAACATGAGCACCATCACCCACCATCACTACCACTCTGCTCCCCTCACTACCATTGTTATCACCCCCGATTACCACCACCACCACCACCACCACCACTATCCCCCATCATCACCCGCCATCATGACCACTGTCATCACCCCATCACTACCACCCCTATCATTATCCACCATCGTCACCACCACAATTTGTCACCACCATCACTACTACCACATCCATAACTGCCACTCCCCACCATCCCCCCACCCATCTTTACCACCATCATTACCATGATCACCTTAAGCCTAACCCCCATGCTCTCCCACCTTCCATCACTGTTGCCATCATCACCTCCATCAGACCAATCATCATTATCATCTACCACAATTATGATCACCACTGCTACCTACACCATCATCACCCGCCAACCACCCCTCCTACCACCACCACTACCTTAACTATGATCACCCACCATCACCATTATTACCCATCACCACTACTACCATTTCCACACCATCATAGCCTATCATTATTGCTACCTATAACTATTGCAACTCGTAATTCACCACTCCTGATATCCACCACCACTATCACTCATCCACCATCACTACCACACCCCTCTATCATTACCACCACCCCACCCCCACCCCCACCCCTCACCGTCACCATTATCATCACTTCTATCACTGCCCATCACCACTACCACCAGAATTCACTAGCGCCACCATGACCCACCACCATCTCTGCTACCCTCACCTTGACCGTGACTGCCAATACCACAACCAGCAGCCCAGAGTAACCACCATTATCATCAATAACCATCACCTGCAATGTGGCCAGCTGCCATTGCAGACCCTGCTCACCACAGAATGCAGTGCAGTCCCCACGGCGCACTACAGATCAGACCATTGGGCTCCACAGTTTTCGTTGGTCAGTACTTGGATGTCTATAACTGGGTCTTTCTTTCTAGTCTGGAAGTTCTGTTGGAACCCATCCAGCGTCCTACAGGCACCCGAGCCTCTGCTCAGATGGGTGTTGACTGTGTACAAGGTGAAGATGGGGGAGCATCGAACCCGGGCTTCCCCCCTGGAGAGGAGAATTCTACCACTGGCCCAACGATGTCTCCCCACAGAATATTACCCAACAGCTACACACAGCTCACTGCCAGGGTCAACCCTGGAATAGCGATCACCGGAATGCCTTCTTCAAACACCATCTGTGGCAGTTACCTCATCTGGTGCCAATTTGAGGATTGAAAGTGAAGGGCTGGAGTCTAGCCTGTCAATTTGGAGATAGGCTCAGAGACCTCTGTGTGGGCATGGCTTTCTCCTGAGAAGTCTGGGAAATCCAGCTGTATTTCCCCCTGGGAGGTGAGAGACTTATGACTCAGTCCCTTGGAGATGCTCTACAGACAAAACACAAGGCTGACTCCCTGAGAGACATCCTGGAGGGAAGTCACACGGACTTACCCTGATGGAACCAGAGCTCTGAAGCCGGAAAACCCAAGTAGAGACTCCTGCCAGCACTGGGATGCTTGAGAAGCCACTGAAAGCCCCCTGCCAGCGCTGAGATGCTTCTATAACCGCTGGATCCACAAGACTCTGCACCCACTGGCCTATGAATGTCCTGATGTTATTGCATGTGCCTCATGACTCTGAAGGCTTTATAGACTGGTATCGGACATATGGGCTAATGTCAGACTGTGGGCTTGGCCTGGACTGGGATGCTTTCTCAACGTTCCATTCCTCTTGTCTACAAACCTCTCCCTTGTATACACATGCGTGCTTGTGAATTTGTTTCTCTAGCCTCCTCAGACTAACACACCACCCGAGAGTCACCAGAAGCCAACCAGGATGTCCCACCCCCACCCCTAAGTCCAGGGTCACGGCCATCTGTCTCGGGGACCTCCCAGGAGAGCGCGGGACTGCCCTGTGCAGTTTCCACAGCCGTTGACCGTTACAGGTTTCCTTGGCATGTGAATACCTTTCTACCATCATTCACAGCACATGTCGATTCCTCGTGAATCTGCATTCCCGGCAGACACAATCACATGGCTTTCTGGTTCAAAGGGGCCAACACCAGTCCATTTCCGCTCACTTGTCTCTAGGCTGTCGATGTGTGTGCGGTCCATTCTCACCACCCTTCTTCCAGAAATTTAGCAATTCATCAATTTATGTTTTATTGATCCACCGACATGCAGTTCACACGCCATACATTTCAATCGTGAATCACTCGGGTAAGAGTTGTGCAATCGTCCCTTCAATCAGCTCCACTACCTTCCACTCCACTTTTGACAACTTTCAATCTCCCTTGGTTCCTACTTCGTACGTCCCAAGGCCCGAGGGTGATTTGATGGTTGCAGCTGTTTCCTTTCATGGGCAATTGTGCCCCATCAGCAAATGAAGGTCCCGAAGGCTCCGCTCCATCCACACCCTTATGGGGGAGGCAGCTCTTCCTCAGTCGTATTTTGGGCGCCTTCCGACCTGAGGGGCTCACCCCCTGGCACTCATTCTGACCAGGCCCCTGGGGAGTCATGAGACAATGACCGCTGATAGTCACGAGGCTTCCAGTGGCTCATTGCTCCGGAGTGCACAGCCTTTGTAATCTGTTCTTAGTCTGGAAGCTCCACTGAAACCTGTTCGCTTTGGGTTTATCCTGCTGGCATTGGAAATACCAGCGACATGGCTTCCAGCATCACCCCGCCCCCACGGTATGACGACCTGACAGACCAGTGGTGAACGGAGTCACAGCGCCTAACAACAGCAGCGGTAAATCTTTGTGGAAGCAGACAGCGTCATCTCACTCCCTCAGAACAGCTGGCAGGTTTGAACCACTGACTTTGCGGCTAACGGACTAGTGCTTTCTATTACACTGGCACCGGGGTTCACGACCACTACCACCCATCCGAGTCACAGGAACCTCTCTGCCCGTCAGCATCCGGCCAATCACCAAGCACCACTGCCCCAGCGAGAAACAACCTACTGTAGGCACCGACGGTCACCTGAGCCAACCATCGCCGCTCACAGCCCACCCACAAGAGCCTCTGCTACATCAACCTGCAGGGCCCCCTCCACCATGCCAACACCCCAACAGGAAGCCGTAGCCATGGACGGCACAGAAGAACTTCTCTCTCAAACAACGGTGACTCACCGTCGCCATTGCAAAAGCCGGCAGTGAATTAGCGTTCTTCCAAGTGCTGGCACAGAGTTGGCTCTGAGTCCCGTGCCCTCCGTGCCCACCAGGATGGAACCCTGCCCTCTCCACGATCTGGTGTCAGTAAGCTCACTGTTACCCTCTCAGGGGTTCTTAGTAGCCCATTTTTCAGAAGTAGCTCTCCAGGCCTTTCTTCCAAGTCTCCCTCAGTCTGCAGGCTCCGCTGTTAGCTGTCTGCCGTGAGGTGTTGGGCACAGGAGGGGTCCAGCTCCCAGCACCACGGTCACCCGTGAGCCAAAGCAGGACACAGCGAGATGCTGCTATCCGTCAGGTTTCCTGCAACCAACGTCCCGAGGCTGCTCTGTCAGGTGGCCGGCGGCGACTCCCTCTGAAGTGGACAGCCTAGTCCTGCCTTCTTGTCTGTTCTGAGCCTGGAAGTGCAGCTGAAATCTGTTCCCTTGGGGGTGACCCTGCTGCCAGTTGAAACACCAGTGTCAGAACGCTTCACCAGCAGCCCCCAAGGGTGACACCAACTGGCAAGCGGCAGCCTTTGAAGATGCGCCAACTCCCGGCCACCGAGTCATGGCTATGCCCCAGACAACAGTGCCCGCCCACGTGCACGAGCCCGTCGCCGTGGTGGAAACCCCGGGTCTCATGGACCAGGTCTGGCTGTTCTCTTCACGGGAGCACAGAGCTTTCTCCCGTGGCACCGCAGCGGGGTGTGAGCTGCCCTTTCCCCCTTAAGGGGGACAAGAGCTGTTTGTGCTACCAGAGACCCGATCACCAACAACCTCTCCCCCCACCCCCCAAAGTGATAGGGCTTATCCCGGGCCCCATGAAGGACTTGGACCGTGTGCTGTGTCCTCTGCACTTGTGCGTGGTCCCTTAGTCCCCAGCCCCTCAGGAAGACTTGCGCACCTCTAGACAGGGGATGTGCCCTCTGCCCCTCCACCCCACCCGGGGCGCCCTGCTCAGATGGGCTGCCTTTTCCTCCATCAGGCCCTGCTTTCCTGACCCCACTCCCCAGTAGACACAGCCGACTGCGCATGGCCCTTGGCAGGGCTGGATAGCCCCCAGCAGTGAATCCTTTATGACATTTTCATCAGCCTGCTCATCTCACTTTTAGACCCTCCGGGGCTGGGTGCCAAACCCCAAGAGAGCTGGGTCCTGACCGTCCCCTCCTCCCAAGGGCTCTTTGGCAAAGGGGGGAGCCCAATGCATCATGGATTTCCTCAGGGTGGGTGCTGTGTCCCTTGCTAGAGGTGTCTTGGAAGAAAGGCCCCATGCGGTTGGCTTCCCTGCAGATGAGTCCCAGAAAAGCTTCGCGAGCCCCTTCACCCTGTGTCACCCGAGGTCACCGTGTGTGGGAGCTGGCTGGCGGGTGAGATGTTTTCGGTTTTTCCTTTTGGTCTCAAAACCAGCACAAAGGCCACCTCCCTTCCTCTGCCCAGCCGTTGACACCACCAGCTGCCCCCACCCCCACTACCGAGATGACACAAAATGAAAGCTGAAGTGATCTGTGGCGCACAGTGGGGGAAGCCCACTGGCTAGAGTCACCACTGTCCACCACTGCAGACACGCTCCACCCCAGTGTTGGCCGTCTGGCTTCTCGCCGTCCACTCTGTCACCTGTGCAGGCCCCCCGTCACACCATGGCCAATGTCCCACCTACCCGCCGTTTCCCTTCCACGCTGTGGTCCCCTCCCTCCCCGAGACCCTCCTAAGACCCAGGGCACATCTTCCAGCCCCAGACTGACTGTTGACAAGCCCGGGAGCCCAGAGGGAAAGTGACTTGCCCAAGGTCACACAAGAGGATGTGGAGGCGAGTCAGGCTACATCTGGGGTCTCCCGGCCCTCAGGAAGGGGCTGTCTCCTTGGTCTTGTGCACACTGTGCTCCTTCAGGGGCACGGGGTCTTCTTTCTCCCAGACACCACCCTGTCTCGGTGCGGGCATCCTAGCCACCACTGGGTAGGAGCTTGGTGAGCCAGACTAGGCACCGGTGGCTGGAGAAGGGACGCCTACAAGGCAGCCATGTCCCGCCCACTGCCCTACCTTCTGACAGTGGCCTCCAGGGCTGGCGCACCCCCACCCTGCACATCCAGTCTGCCCCCAAAGGACTCACCATGGTGAGCGCAGGTGTTTGAGCCTGTGGGGGCACTTGAGGAGGTCCCGGCTGCGGTGCAGGCTCAGGGGTCTTTGGGGGGTGTCGGGGGCATGGTTCTCCTCCAGCTCTCTCACCTAACTCCCAGCCCTGGTTCCTCTTGCAACAGCCCCTCTCTCACTTCCTTTGGCGGGAGGGGCTGCGGCCACGGAAGAGGGAAGCTGGAGGCGGGGACAGAGGTGGGGTGCAGCAGCAGTGGGGCTAGGGGGGAACTGGCTATTTTGGGCCCTGACCCTGAAGGAAGAAGCCGTGGACCGATGACAGCCACTGGCAGGCCCCTTCTCCAATGGCTTGTGGACAGAGGTGCAGCAAGGAACTCAGGTCAGCTGGCTGCAGGACCGGAAGCACTTTGCAGAAGCACCAGGGCAGCTCAGGTCTCTTGAATACTGGGGTGGGGTGAGGTGGAAGGATGGATGCACTGCTTTAGGCTGCTCTGGGTGGAGAAATCAACCCACTGCCTCTAGAACTGACGCCCCGTGTCGGAGTAGAACTGAGAAGCTCAGGTGTCAGGACTTTCTGTTGGAAACAGATCACCAGGACTTTCTTCCCAGGTGCTCCAGGCTGGATTTGAACCACCGACCTTTCTGTTAGGAGGCAGCACATAACCATTTAGACAACCCAGGGTCTCCTGGTCGCTTTTTCCCAAGCCCCTCTCCTGTCCCTGCAGGTGTGTGTGTGTGTGTTGACAACAGGCACTAGAGTGGGATATACCTACAAACCCCCCAAACGGAATGCCAGTGCTAGGTTCTGGTTATGTGTTTTTCATCGTTCAGCGGGGGGCTCTCTTAAATGTCACTGGTGTGGGTCCCCAGGGGACATTGGGTGGGGAAGGGAGGGATGGGCGCTTGTCAGTTCCCCAGGCTTGGGACAGGAGGGGTTGCCGCAGAACCCCACCCTAGAGAAAGCTGGCCAGCCTGGTGCAAGTGTCCCAAGGGGATTCCCTCTAGTGGCCACAGAAGGGAGCGCATCCTGTACCCAGTTGACTGCAGCGCACAGACCTCAGTTAAGCTGCTGGTGGGTGCTGGGGCCCACCCCACCTCGCTGGGGGTCAGGGGAGGCTTCCGGGAGAGCTGCAGGGACTGGGGTGGGTGGTCAGGCAGGGGAGGATGCCCCCGGCTGGAGCGAAGGCTCAGAAGTGGGGCGAGGGGGTGTGGCTGTGAAACTTCACTCCAGTCAGGAGTGGGCGGAGCTGCCAGTGCCTGGTGGCACCAGGGTCAGGTCAGGTGACTTTGCTGACCTGGGGGAGACGCTGACTGTGCTGAGAAAATTTCCCTTTGGGTACGAGACCCACTTGTGAGTGGTGCAAAGGGGGTAGGGACCCAGATACACCCCTACCCACTCGGAAATCTACACGAGACAAAACTTTATTGATGGGGGGAGTGGAGGGGGGGGCTTCCCGGTGAGGCGTTTGTGGGCCCCAGGGCTGGGCCTGTAGCACCATGATGGGGGCAGCTGGATGTCAGGCCCCCCTGGGGCAGGTAGGGCTGAGGCTGGCTTGAGTCTTCCCAGCTCCTCGTCACCCCTGCAGCTGGTCTGGTCGAGGGACAGTGGTGCTAAAGCCCCCTCCTCCCAGCTTGGAGTGGAAGGGGATGGGCGGTGGTGGGGACAGAGCACCAGTAGACACCCCCTTCCCTTCCCCCCTCTTCACAGTACATATTCCCATCAAAGGGACTCCCTAGGGGTGGGGGGTAAGGAGTCTTAGGGGGAAAGCTGTCCCCGCCCAGTCCCATCCTGGAAGGGGGGGTGGGTGGGTGTCTTACCAAGTGAACTGGGAGGGGGGTGGTTTAGAGGGGCCCTGGAGGTGACTAGCTTCTCCCCCATCCCCAGTCTGGGGCCCTGCCAATAAATAACTTCAGACTCCACCCCCACCTTTCACCTCCAGCTCCCGCCAGTTGCGCCCTTGCGACCTGCCCTGGGCAGATCTCACACCCAGCGCCACCACCCCGCGTCCCCTCCCACCCCCGCGGGCGCCCAGCTGTGGCTCCAGGTGCCGCGCATCCCCTAGCGGCCCTGGCAGGTTTTACAGCACATCTGGCGGAAGTAGGCTCGGCTGCAGAACTGGAATTTGAGCACCAGGGGGCAGTAAGCGACCTTGTTCACATCCTTGCACTCTGGTTGTGAAAGAAGGGGCGGGGGGGGGGGCGGGCATCAGGTGTGCGCGCCCCCTCCTCCTTGGACAGACTCTGCTTCTCTGTGCCACCCGGCTTTAACTGTCAAAAACCCAAGCCAGTTGATGCGGACTCCTGGCGATCTCATGCGTGTCAGAGGAGACCTGTGATCTACATGGGGGCTTTCCGGTACCCTGGAACGCCCCACCTTTCCATGGACGGCCAGGTATGTCGACACTACCTAGGGATTCCTTCAGCTGACAGTCTTACCAATGTCATCGGGAAGGGGTTCGGTGTGTGGCTGCCTTGCAGCCCTGCTGTGGTGAAGTCACAGCAGGTAAAACTGGTCCGGGGGGGCGTTTATTGCAGGGGTCTTTTGGACGCAGACCACCGGGCCTTCCTTCCACAGTACGGGGGGTGGGTGGGTGCGGGGTTCTAATGGCCAACCGTTTCACCGAAGGACCTGGTCTATATACAGCACTTCATAAATGGTTCGGGGCGGGCTTAGGGGCAGAGGGCGTGGTGGAGACAAGGGAAAACATTTTGACCGTTTGGGACGCCATGGGGTCCCTGGTCCCGTTCCTCCAAACCCTCTCTGGTATCCTTGCTTCTATGCGGCGCCCCCGTTCAATCGTGGCTTGCCCACCCCGTCTCCTGCCCGGGTACCTTCTGGGCCATCTTCAGCGGGCGCACTCTCGCACTTGGCCTCGCACTGCTGCGCGGCGGGCGGTCTCAGCGCCTCGGGGCACTCCCGCGACGGCTGGCCCGTGTGGCTGGTGCAGCGCACAGGGCGCTGCTGCTGCCCGAAGCCACACTGCGCGGAGCACTGTGGGGGGTTGACGGCTTGCCGGCCTCTCCGACCACTTCCACCCTGCCCCGTCCACGCCACCGCCACCGCCACCGCCCCCCCACCCCCGCCCCGGCACGCCTTCCTACCTCGCCCCACTCGCCGGCCACCCAGCGGGCCGGGGGGCAACGGCGTAAGTTGCAGCGCATGGTGGCGGGTGGCTTGGCTGCGGGAGAGCAGTGCGCAGGGGGTAGTGTGGCACGCTGGTCGGCGCTTTTACAAAGGACCACACGGTGGCGGAGGCCGGGCCCGCAGCTCGGGGTGCACTGTGGGTGGAAGGGGGTGTTCCACCCTGGTCCACAGTTGGCACCCCGGCTGCCACAAGCACACAGGGGGAGGCAGAGTCGGGGGTGGGGGCAGCGCAAGGGGGCCAAAGATTAACAGGTAGTTTGGTGGGAGGAGTTTGACCCTGGAACCTTGGGCACCCCAGTCTCTGTTCTCTATGCGCAGGGGGCAGGATGGGCGCAGGGCGGCTGGCGGGAGGGAGAGGTGGCTGACCTCAGACCAGTCAAGGGCGGACCACTCCGGAGGGCAGGTGGGGCCCTGGCAGGCTTCAAGCACGGGAGGGCGGGGCTGTGCGCACGCGCTGTCGTCCAGCGCCTTCTCCTCTGCAGCGGACACTCGGCGCTGGCACACAACAGAGCGGCTGCGCACGCCAGCGTCACAGCTGCGGCTGCAGCGCGACCAGTTCCCCACGACCCAGCTGCAAGGGTGAGGGGGGATGGGGTGGGTCCAGAGGTCAGAGAGGTCATGCTGCAACCCCCAGATCCTAGGACCGGGACCCTGCATTCTTATGCAAACTGGCACCAGAAGGGCTGCTGCCCCCTCCTCCCCAGCAGGCACAGCCTGAGTTTAAGAGAACTGTCCCTAGTGAGCAACTTTGGTTCTCTGCATCTGAAGGAAGGGTAGAGAATCATAGGTGCCTGGAAGCAATCCACTACCAGCCCACACACTGGAACGCCAGCATGCACAACCTAAGACGAGAGGAGCTAGATGGTGCCCCACCACCATTACCAGCGGCTTTGGAAAGGATCACCTCAAAGGGTCCTTGACTGCATGGCGTGGGAAACAAATGTGGGCGGAAACTCAGAACCCTAAGCCCAGCCTTACCGGTTGGATAGGGACCCAGAGACTATGGCTCCTTTGTCGTCTGGGATGAAACTGATCACATTAACCCCCTGTGCCGCCCCCTGCCTCCGCCCCCCCCCCCCACCTCCCGTTCAATTTTTCTGCCGCCAAACAGTAGAGGGAACTATCAGAGAAACAATGGCATGCTCCCTAGAATCATAAACCGTTTGGACGTTTGGATCCTAAGGGCAGCAAGGTCCAAGTTCAGCAGGTCACAAAAGAGGAGGAGCCTGGTAAGGGCACTTGGGGTGGGGGGCAAATCGTGCCTGCATGGAGGAGTGGAAAACGGATGATCTGGTCTGCAAATCTTCCTCTAATCTACCAGAGAAAATTAACAGGAAAAACAAGGGCAAGAGAATGAGCCTTCCCGGCAGCGGCTTTAAGAGATGCTGTCGCCCGCTCTATGGTTGGCTTGTCCAGGGAGCACAGACTTTCTGACTCTTACTCAACTTGCGGGTGCACTGTGGCCCCGTTATGGAAATACTGTCACCTCCTCCATCCCCTCAACCATGGGAATTTGGGGCACACTACCGCCCCCAACTCCACCAGATCGGTTCCCTACCCCCAAGGGCACTCACTCGGGCGGGCAGGGTTCGGTGTTGCAGGCCCGCTGTCTCTTGGGCAGCTTGCTGTGGGCGCTGCAGTGGTGCGGGGCCACGGCCGCGCTGTCCAGCTGGCTGCGGCACTCCACCACCTGCATCTGGCTGCCTGGGGAGGGGCGAGAGGCCCCGCTCAGCCTGGCCGCCCCCACCCCCGCCCCCGCCTGGGGGCCCACCCCCACCAGCCCTCCCCATGCAGCCTCACCACCAGCGCACTGAGCGGAGCACTTGGTCCAAGGGGCGTAGTGCCAGGAGTAGGGTGGCAGGGCGTAGCGGGCGATGGGCGCGTTGAAGCGGTAGCGTAGGGGGGGCAATTCTGCCCGTGGCAGCACCTGGTGAGGGTGGGAGCCGTCACACTGGGGCTCCAGGCAGACTCAAGGCCCGCCCTCGACCCCGCCCCATTGTTACCATGACAACGAGAGAGACGTTGATAGGCCCCAAGGCTTCCAGGCTTTGGGTCTGCTCTGGCCCCTGTCGGAGCTGGAAGGTGGTTCCAGCCAGGGGCAGGCGGTGGGGCTGGGGGGTCCCGGGAAGCCCCTCCAGCAGCAGGGACTCCTGGTCTCCCTTCAAGGCTGGGAGATGGTGCAGGGGTCAGAACTCTGGCCTCACTATTCTCCACGCCCCCCCCTCCCCAACTCCCCCCACATTCGGCTCACCCAGGTGACTGAGGGAGAGGTTCAGGTCCTGGATGAAAATGTGGACGGAGCCTTTGGGGATCCAGACGACTTCTTCGTACCCTGGACAGTGGCACTCAGATGTCGCCCAGACATCCAGTCCTTTGCACCTGCCTCCTCCCGGACTTCTGCCCCCCTGATGACCACAGATAACCATAGGGAACCCCCACTTCCCCGCCTTGAGTCCCTTAAAAAAGCCCAATTACTGTCAAGCCTGTTTAGATTCCTGGCAAGTCCCTGAGCAAGGTGTAGCGCGGGGGTCAGGGTTTTCTCCCACGGCTGAGTTTTCACAGGGAGATCGCTGTGACCTTTCTTCCAAGGTGCCCGGGATGGACTTGAACGTCCATCCTCTTGGTTGGCAGTGAGCACATTAAGCATTCACACCACCCAGTGCCTCCCTCCCACCCTCCATCAGACATCCCAATTGGAAAGGGTCCCATCCAGCATTACCAGGGCCCTTCCTGAGACATGCTTTTATAGGGTCCCTGACACACACACCCTGGGCCCCATGGGGATATGGGAAGGAAGCTGGGGTCTCTCACCGGCCCCTAGCAGGGCTAAGTTAAAAATCCCCTCGATGGTCTCGCAGGCACTCCCGTCACCACCACACACACGGCACTTGTCCTCACGCAGGTCAGAGCCCAGGACCCGATCACAGCCCACGTGCTGGGGAGGGCAGGGGTGAGGCTCAGGGAGGTACCTGCCATAGACCCCACTCTCCACCTCCCTCTCCCAGGCGGTCCATTCCACCTTGCACTCGCCGCTGACGCAGATGTCTACCGTGTCTGGGCGGCAGGGTGTCCCGTCGACCACGGCTGCTGCCCGCTCCGTGTAGAAGTTGAAGCCCTCGGCTAGGCACGTGAGGGAGCAGGCCTTCACGCCCCCTGGGGGGCACGGCCCCATCACACCGAGGGCCCTGGGAGCCCTGCCCACTCCCCGGGGGGCCGGATGGGTCATGGGTACGCCTAGTGTCCTAGCGTCCCGTTCCTTGGACTCTGGCTCTGCTGCTGATCAGGGGAGGGCTGGGGGCAGACCCTGAGAGGCAGTTGGGCAGGTCCAGACTGTCCTCATAGCTCCCCACTCACCTCCTCTGTACGTCTTCCATGTGTAGAACTTCCCTCGGAAGGGAATGCTATCAAATTCGGAACACTGCATCTCCCTGAAGTCCTGGGAACCTGGGGGACAATCCTGAGGACAGAGACCAGCTGTGGGATGCTAGTGTCAGGGAGAGGCCCTGAGAGAAGCCTATATTGGCTCTGACAGTGGCCTGGGCTAAGATGTATGTGAGGTGGGACTGGTACGGTGCAGGAGTATTCCTGCCTCCCGTGCTGGGGACCTGAGTTCAATTCTCCATCAGGGCAGACACCACTGTCTGCAGTTGAGGATGGAGAGTTACTGGGATGCTGATCCGATTTCAGTAGCGTTTTCAGAACGAGATGGACTAGGAAGATAGGCCCAGTGCTCTACTTCTGAAACTCAGCCCACGAACACCCAATGGATCCCATCACCCAACCACACTCAGTCCTGGGGATGGTGAAGGATTGGCAGCTTAGGTCCTGTGGTGCATGGAGCCCAATCAGATGAAAGCAACAGGTGACTCATTAAAGGGTGGGGCAAGTTGAGGGGTGACATCTGGGAAGCCAACAGTGGGGGGCCTTTCTAGACAGAGGGGCCCGGACAGGAGCAGACTCTGGATTGGGGGTCACATTCTGTTCAGAATTTCATGAATATCAGGGACCCATGGAAGCCATCTGCCTCTAGCACTCAGCCATGGGGAAACGCAGCGTTTAAGGAGCAATAAACCCTGGAAGAAAGGCCTGCCGATCAATTGCTGAGAGAATATATTCGAGCCATGCCATGAGGACATAGAAGATTATTATGAAACCAGAAGAAATGGATGGTGCCCCGCTTCTAGTCCTCAACACTGGGACTGAAGAACCAACAGCTGGATCTAGTTTAAAAGAAGGCAAAGTGCGGACCTTAATTTCACACCCCCATGGAAGTCGGAGGAACCCCTAAATGTAATGCTTGGAATATAACTTTGCTATGAGCACAGTGCTCCTGGAACCAAGAGGCAAAAGTCTAAATAATGATGAAAAAACACAGCCTGTGGCAAGTGGGTAACCAACCAGGGACCTGAGGATGGATGCCTCCTAGTCGCACAGATTTCTACCAAGAATAATAAAGTATTAAGGGGATAAGAAGAGTCAGAAGGGGTCAGATCCCTTGGGGGTCTAGGGGCAGGGGTGGGTGCTGCGGGTGGGGCAATTTTCCTGAGGGCTTGAAGGGACCAGGGAGAGTGCCGGGTTTGAGACTCACGTCCATGTTGCAAGATCGGTACCGCCTTCTCTCGCCCAGACAGTACTTGCCCCCTATGGTTGGCCTGGAGGACAGCGGGGAAGAGACAGATGGAGCATGGGACGGGCACACAGGGTAGGGACCGCGGTGGGTTTCAGAGGCCTGACCTTGGGCTGTCGCAGTGCCGGCTGGAAGAGGACACGCCGCCACCACAAGTCCGGCTGCAGTCACCCCACGACGTCCACGAGCCCCAGGCTCCATCTACCCCCTCTGGGCGTGTCCCAAAAGGGACACACACTCGCTTGTAGCACCACTGCGGGGAGGACCGGAAAGGAGCCAGGGTGAATGGCGGTTGGGCGTGGCCTGGACAGGTGGGCGTGGCTGAGTGCAGGGCGGGGCCCAATCCCTGACGAGGGGCGTGGCTGGTGCTCACCCCCTTGTCGATGGTGTGCGTCTGGCACAGCGTGCCCTCGGCGGCCGGGATGCTGTTGGTGATGCACCGGTTGCTCTTGCTCAGACACCACAGCTCGCTGCAGACCTCCTGCGGGCCGAGGCGCCCGCTCAGGCTCGCCTCCCTTCCCCACTCCCCCTGCGAGGGAGGACCCGCCAAGGGTGCGGCCCCACTCGGGTCCTGGATCTTGGTGGGCCCCCTTGGGTACCCCCACCACCAAAAGCTATGCTTACGAACCACACCGATGGGTGTCATAGGCGTCTGTTGGCAAACTGTCCCCACCACACGGTGAGAAAACTAAGGCCCAGTCACAGCTGACAGCCGTGCTGCCACATTCTGCAAATCACACCTGATGTCCCCTCCTAAGGTAGGGGGTGGGGGGCAGGCAGGAATCTGGCTTCCTTCTGGGGACACTATTGGTTCTGGAAAGTCAGGCCTAGACGGTGGCTGAGGTCAGGCCGGATGGACCTCTTTGGTTCCCTCACCTAGCCTGGACAGGCTCTGAGATGTTCAAGCCATTGGTGGGGGTGGGGGTGGGGGTGGGGGTGGGGTGTGAGGGTGGAAGGAACAGTGGACCAGGGGACAAGGCCAGCTGGGCTTATGTGAGGTAGTTGTTTGTGTCTTCTTCCTCCACTGAAAAACCAGCCCGTTTTCCTGTTTGAATTCCGCCTAGGCTGGCAGCAAGTTCCATCCTTGGCAGGAAGCTGGTGCAGCCCGGGCGGGGTCAGCTGTGGCCAGACCTAAGGCCCTCGACCATCCATAGTGCCAAATTTACAGTGTTACTTAATTCCATGCTCCCCTGCCCCCCCCCCCAATGCCTTTTATAAACACCCACACTTCACTTCTCTCTTTGAGCCGACTCCTCCCATGCTTTGAGGCTTTGCAGTTGGGGCCACCAAGGAGCACCAAGCCTGCGCCTGGGAAGTGTGAAGGGTTGTCTGCTTCCCCACAGGATTTGCCCCAGGGTCCCTGTCTGCCGCCCCTCCAAGAACACATCTCAACTAAACACTCTGTTGCCTGTTTTCTCTTGATCCCCTGAGCCCAGGCCCTCTTGGTCATTTCACAATCGACGTGAGTCTGCCCCCAACCCCACTTCTGACACCTCTTTAAAGAGAACTCACAGTTCTGGCTATTTGAGACCTTCTCCGTAAGGGGGTGCTGTGGTATAGCTAAAAGAATTTCTGGCCTCCCAGAGGGGCCTGAATCTAGGCTGTTTCCTCAGCTACAGGATGGCCAATAGAATGCCTGCGTCCCTATCTTACAAGGCGGTGAGGTCTTGTGGACAGGGGAGATATGAAAGGGCCTGGCTACTAAGGAACAGTGACCACAGCCATCCCTGGACCAGATCTTTCTGTATGTGCATGCAGTCAGTAATTCTAATTCAACAGCTAGTTAACATCAACTCATGCTTGATGTTCTGACAGGTTCCCCCTCTCTTAACATGTAGAATTTGGAATCAGAGAGGCGTGGGTTCCAATTCCTGATGAGTCATGTCCTGGAAATAGGATCATGGACAAGCCCACCTTCTAAGGCTGGTGCCCTCATCTGCACCATGAGGGCAGTCTAGACTGCAGGATCACCCGGGGTTTAGAGGTGACCCAGACAACAAACTTAATGCAGCGCAAGTGCTCAGTACGTGCTCTGAGAACACCCGGCACACAGTAGGTTCTCAGGGGTAGCTTTGGAATCCTTTAGGGACTCACTTGGAGAGACCTAAAATCACCAGCTGAGTTAGGACTGGCCTGGAGGTGGGAGAATGGGGATGTTGATAGACATCGTGCCAAGGTTGGTCTTGTCTGGCCATGTCAGCCGTTTGGTGTTTGAGAGCCAAGAATGTGAAGCCAGGCCGGCGGCTAACTGCCGTGGCATTAGCTGGAACCTGGCCACACATACGTCCCCTGGGATCTTTTCAGTTGTGAGGGTGTGGGCGGGTTGTGGGTGAGCCTTAGCGGTCGGCACTGTTTTGAGGGAGCTGTGGGGCAGACCCTGGCTGAGCAGTGGCTCTGGATGGCGGGGTAGGAAGGCGACTGGATTCCAGTATCGAGAGGGGCACAGCTGGTTTGACTGTGGGGCCCTGGCTCCCTGTCTGTGGGGCTTTGGGAACTGGGTCTAGACCTTGTGGTGGTGGTGGTGGGGGAGAGGGGGATGAGCAGGGACTCAGAGCCCATCTGGCCAAGGACAGGAGCCAGGAGGCTCACAGGGACATGGGAGTGAAGACAGGGTATCCATGGAAGGTGTGGTCTGGTCTTTTCCCTGGGGAGGAAGTGGGCTTATACTCAGGGAAACTGTCTCCCCTCCCTCCTCCTGCCTCAGTCTGGCCATATGGATTATAGGTCTTAAGATTCCCGTCCTCACCTATGTGGTTTTCTTGGGACTCTCTTCTGTCCAGCCCTGAATTCTGGACTAGCTCAGAGAACCATGTGTCCCATTCCAGAAAGGCCTGCTGTGCCCAAGGGTGATGTTGCTCTCAGCGGGGTCACCCCTATCCTGGTGGCCGTGCCCTCTCCCCTCCCAGGAAGGAAAGCAGGAAGGCACTCTCTACCCCGTATTTACACTGACGCGATTTGACTCCATGCTGGAATCGGCACTGCTCATCCGCATCGTAGGCCTGGCCCGGCGCCACCGTCGGGTACACAAAGTCCCGTCTGGGGGGCCGGTTGTTCAGGCACAGCCCCAGGCCCGAGCTGCGGCGAGAGGGGGGCGGCTGTCACATTAGGGGTGCTGCAGGGGCCCCCAGGGAGGGGCCCCTATCTCCCCAGCTGATGGACCCCCTTCTCAGAGCCCCCCCTCCACCCCCCCACTCCTGGCCGGTCAACGTGGAGGGTGGGGGTGGAGGGGCGGTCCTCACTCCAGGAAGCTGGTGATGTAGTCTCGGCTGCAGGATGACCACACGAACGGGTTGGTCTTCATGGTAATGTGAGCAGCCATGAGCTTGGCCGGGTCCTGACCGCGGGCCCCACAGCTGTTCCCCACGCCGTCATGGTTCATGCCGAACCTGTGGAGAGCAGCGGGCCGCGGGCTCTGCCGGCTGCCGGGGGGCACCTGTCCAGTCCCGCCCGCATCCCCGGGCCTCACGTGTGTCCGATCTCGTGGGCGATGGTAAACGCCGTGGCCAGGCCGATGTCTTCGTTAATGCTGCAGCTCCGCTCCCTCTCACACATGCCACCCACGGGCGCCAGGCCTGCCAAGGAGGGTGTGGGTGGGGCTGGGGGGCGGGGCTGGCCACACCCATCCTCTGACTGACTCCCCCCACCCGCTGCCTTTCCAGGGGCCTGTCACCTCGAGGTACCTAGCGTGCCACAGGGCTTGTTCTTGTAGATGCAGATATCATAGCTGTGGAGGAAGAGGGAGAGGGGTGAGGAGACGGGGCTACCTAGCTGAGCCCCGGGGCTCGCCCCTCGCCCCACACTTATCTGTGGGGGCTGAGTGCTGCTTGGACCCCGCCTTATGCATGCTTGCCCCCAGCCGATTTCCGGGATGCTGAGGCATGTGTGTGACCCAATAAATGGGTGAAGGGGGGAAAGAGTGTGCGAACGCATCAGGACCCAAATGGTCTCCTACCTCCCCCTCCCAACATATTCCCTGGCTCACCTTTCCACTCATCCTGTCTGGCCCTCCCAGCTTGGACCGTGGTGGTCCCTGGTCCTCAGCGTGGCACCCTGGGCACTCACCGTGTGATGAGTACTGCCGTGTCGTGGTTGGCCACTCCGTTCTCCGGGATGGCGTTGCCGTGGCCGCTGTGGTTAACGATGGATTTCTGCCACTTACAGAAGCTGTCCAGGGACTTGCCAGCATGGTGGGTAATCTCCAGGGTGGGCTGGGCGCAGACAGAAGGAGGCATACGGCGGGTACCAGTCACAGCACCGCGGAGGGAGAGGGCGGGCAATGCTGGTGTGGAGGGTAGGGGGTAGGCCACCTGTACCTGGTCTTCTGTGAGGAGGATGAGGCGTGTGACGAGGATGTTAATGTTGTTTCCCAGACTCGAGTCCTGGAAAAGTTTGGCAACCTGACCTCCAAGAAACAAGAGAGACCGAGTCTTAAGAGGAGCCCAGGGTTAAAAACGAAGCCATACATGAATACACAAAACCTATCAAGTCCTCTACTGTATGGCCAGCTGCGGGCAAGGTCCGCTGCATGGGTTTTCTCATGAGCGGTTATTCAATTCAGCTCCTTTGTAAAACCAAGAGAGGTCAGGTCAGCGGGCCGGTGTCAGAAGTGAGATCCACGGCTTCTGATGACCCTGTCCTTTCAGTCCCACTCAAGTTTGTCCACCTCAACCGGTGGCCTCCACGGTCTCACCCAGAGGGAGTCTGAGAGATGTGTAGACACGGCTGCATTCTACAGTTTTCTAAGGGCACCTTGGGAAGGTGGCACTATAGAGAAACAGGAAGTTCTGGAGACTGTGGTCAGAGGAGAGGAAGTGGGCAGGAGATGATGGGGGGACCAGGAGGCTAGGCTATTACTGTCCTCTATAATACCCCTTGGAAATCCTGGAGGGAAGGTTTTAGGAAACTTGGATTACCCAGAAGGAAGAACATGGTGGCCCCGGAGACTCTGACGCTGTGGGCTGTCTGCGAACCCGTCTTGCCTTCCCATTTTTGTATAATGAAACAAGCGCTCTTTAACCTATTACTACCACACCGTTTACCAGTGTGTACCAAATGCTCTATCCGGCTTCCTTCACACCTATTCTTCCCCTATGAAGTATCTACCAGTGCCACCGCGCCGAGACAGACTCCCAAAGGCCCCGTTATGTCTATCAAGGCCAGAACTGGGCTCCAGAGTTTTCAATGGCTGATTCGTCTCTCCCCTCCACCCTCTCCAAAAGCAGACTCTCAGGCCTCTCTTGTGGGTTGCCTCTCTGTGTACCCAGACCTACCACCTTTCTGTTGGCAGTTGATGGGCCCCTCAGGAGCAACCCCTTGGGAGACAGTTACCATGAAGGCTGAATTTTACAGAGGGGGAAACCAAGGGTCAATGAAGTCAAGAGTCTTGGTCAAGATCGAGCTTGACCTGGAATGTAGTGCCTGTTCGTGTGAGCAGGGGGTTGTCAGCCTGCAGGAATTTACAGGGAGGCACGATCGGCTAGGCTAACCAAAGGGTCAGCGGTTCAAGTCCACCAAGCCCTTGTAAAGAGTTACTTGAATTAATCCAACCTATCACCGTTGAGTTGATGCTAACACACAGCAGCCCTGTAAGACAGAGCGGGACTGTCATCTCCTAAGAGGGTGCAAACTCACAAACCATGAGCTTTTCATGGCAGTACATATGTGGCACGTACCATGTGCTAAGCACTGTTCTCAGTGCAGTACCAACCCCTTGCATCTTCCACACTCTTATCAAGTAGGGCCTATTCTCCTCCCCATCTCATAGACAGGCAAACCAAGGAGCAGGGGCTATAGGCGACACCAAGTTGGTTAGCCAAAATGTTGGCGGCTCAAGTCTACCCTTCAAAGACAGACCTGTTGATTTGCTTCTGAAAAAAACCAACCACTGAAAATGGATGGTGCACAGACTGGCCCTGACTCACACTGGGGGACCATCAGTCACATCCACTGGAAGACGATCTGACTTGTTTGCTGGTATTTGGTATGGGAAGAAGGGACAGTATGCTGCCCGAGGGAACACAGTGAAAACACAACTGTGGTAGTTACCCAATTTCAAGTTCACTTGAAAAAAGAATGAAGGGGTGGAGTCTAGCCTGTCAATCAGGTCACAGCCTGATGAGTCCCTCCTTGTAGGTGTGGCTTTCCTCATGAGGATTCTGGGAACTTCCTCTCTCTTGATTCTGACAACAGAAGAGGCAGAGGCCACTCTCTCAGCTTCACCTTCCTGTTGACAAGCCACATGGAGCCACACTGACGGCAGCGAGAGCCCCAGGGGTGGGTCACCACTGGATCCACAAGACCTTCCACCCACTAGCTTGTGGTCTTCCTGCTTTCAGCATCATTGCATGACCACGTGAGTCTGAAGGAGAATTTACGGGCTAATATCGAACTTACAGACTTGATTTGGATGGGGATGGGAGATTTTGTTGACGCACAACTACTTCTTGATGTAAAGTTCTCTCTTACACACATAATGAGGGTCAATGAAATGGCTTCTCTAGTCAACCTGGCCTAACGCATTAGGTGAGACTGAAACTGCAGGTTCTAAGCTCCCAGGCACTGCACTCTGCTGCCCTCCTCGTTCAGCGTCAGGTGCACCCTCGGCCCTCCATTCTATGGCTCTAGTCCAGGTCAGGGACGGGGTGGGGGAGGCACTTACAATGTTCATGATGGCCAACACATACTGCTCCACGTCTCGGCGCCCGTGGTAGGCCACCATCATCTTATCAGCCACCACCAGCGTCTCCACGTAGCGCTCACGGCTGACCGAGCGCTTCAGGCCCGGCTGGCCTCGCTCTGTTTCATTCCCCAGGGGCCTGGCTGGCGACGGCTTCAGGGTTCGTAGCCACCATGGACGCCCCTTCCACGGCTTCTCATCTGGGGGACGCGGTAGAGTGAGGAAGGTGCTGATCTTACACCATGCCCGCCTAGCTGGGCTGTCTTTCTCAGCCACTGCTGGGCAGCTTCCGGTCACCCTGCTCCCGTT
>PVJH01032098.1:0-23034 GCA_004026705.1 Nesogale talazaci | reverse complement strand
TGACTGTGTTTTGTCCAGGGCAGGCTGATATGGTCATTAAAGCTTGAAGGTTTCTCTTTTGCAACCAGAGGGAGATAATCATTTCCACTTGAACGGGGTCATGAAGCTGCCAATTGTCTCTCTCTCTCTCTCTTTTAGATTGGAGCTGTTTTTTTTTTTTTTGCATAAAACAAAGAAGTTACACATTAGCCTGAAATAATTGGCCCCATTCAGTATCTAGTTAATACTGACTAGAAACAGCCCTTCATGATAAGCTACCACAATATAAAGACCCACAGGAAACAGCTGAAGAAAATGTCACCACTCTGTAAGAGAGATTTTCGCTGGCTTTGGAAGCTAATTTGGAGCTTCCATTGTCCCTTTCATTTCCTCCCATGGTGCTGCAAACTGACTTCTACCTCTGGCCTTTGCCAAAGCTACTCTCACATCTGGGAGTGTCTTCCTTCCTTTCTTTTGCTCATCTATAATTTAACTCTGCTTCTAGGCCTGGTTCCGATACGCTCTGCTTTTAGCAGGTAGATTTCGATTTGACAGTATCAGCCCACTGTGGAGTCTGCCGTTGGAGAGCATTCACTGCCGATGCCCTATGATTTGCCTCTGATTCTACTTCAGTTGTAGGGAGACTGGGGATGCAGTGGGTTATGTACTGGGGTGTTAACTGCAAGGTTAGCAGTTTGAAACCACTCGCAGCCCCGTGAAAGAAAGATGAGGTTTCAACGCTTGAAAGGTCTGCAGTCACTATAAAACCCACAGGGGCAGTTCGATTCTGCCGTGCAGGCTTGCCGTGAGTCAGAATGGACTCGGTGGCAGTGAGTTTCTTTTAAATCAGCTGTATGAATCGACAGTCCCGCCTGCTTTCCTGAAATGTGGTATTAGAATTAGCAGCCACCTCTTCATCATGTTTGCAGTCTGTCCAGCACCTAACACCCGCAAAACCGAAGGATGAAAGGACGCTTGGAAGCCTATCAACCTGCGCACACAACCACCAGCCAGAGAGAAGGTCTGAGAAGAGCAGGACCTGTGAAAGGCTGGGAGGCCCCTGGAACCACAGCCTGAGGTTTGCCCAGGGCCCAGCTGGTAGGGAAGCTGCCGCTGCCACTTGTGCTGCTGAATTCTAGAGGCCGTCGTTACCCTTCTCAGGCTGAGTGGATTTTAGGTTCCCCCCTGCTTATAGGCATCCATCTTCAGAGGCAAAAGCTGACTAAGGGCACTCCATGAGCTGAGCCCAGGTCATTCCCCCTTCTCCAGATCTATTATTGCAGATAAGAATCCTGTTCCAGATCTGTCTTTGGATGATGTCTTGCCCTCTCTGGCCACCCAGGCAGGAAATTCCAGAACGAGAACTGCCAAGACTCGGCATTGCCATTTCATGTTGCTGTACACAGGTAACACACTGGGCTAAAAGCACCCTTACTCAGGCTAGAGACCAAGGGATGCCTGGAGGATGGTTCACAGATCCCCTTCCCTCTTATCCCTTGCTTCCCCAGGTCTCCGAGTCTTTATGTGACTTTCCATGATGTGCGGGGCTGCAGCTCCCTTGGACTGGCTCTCTCTTAAGGATGCATGCCTCCCTCTCCCTGCTCGCAGGGGATTTTCAGAGCAGGAAGAATCTGTATGTGGACAGCTTGTCCTTGGAGGAATGGTCTACAGAATGGGAGAGGTAGGCTTGAAGAGACAATGGGAGAGTCTGGTAACTGTCTTCAAAAGCTCGTTGGGCCTCGCCCGCCCAGGTGTGCTCTGTGTTATTCTAGGGATATCTTTTTAGAACCCTATCAGGAAGCTTAGCTTGCCATAGAACGAGGTAAGATCAATGTGAGCACTCTCCTCACATGGATCCAGAGTCAAACTCGGCTCTGAGGCACTGGGTTGACCAAGATATCAAGATCCAGTTTCCGCAAAAGAAATCGTGAGGCAGACAATAGATAGAGACAGAGGCTCAGGCCAGAGTCAGAGGCAGCCCAATGGGAAGTGCTCCGTCCCTGTTGAGCAAGCTGCAGGATGGGCTTGTAAAGAAGCTGGTCTGTGTCAGGAGAAACAGAAATGGTAGTTGTAATTTCAGACAAATGCTTATGGGCAGAGTTGTTTTTCTTTCTTTCTTTTTTTTTGGGGGGGGCATCACTGCTCTCCGGCGGTGGGAGTAGGAGGCCCAGCCCCACTGCTGGCATTGAACCTCCGTCCCAGTGGGCCGCAGTCCCGCGCACAACCACTACGCCACCGGGGCTCAGCCCCCGAGTTGTTTTTCTGTGGACCTCCTCTGCAGCCCTGGGGTCTGCCTTCTGTTCACTGGCCTTCGTCAGGATGCTGTGGTAAGAGGGACTACCTCCCACCATGAGTGCTCTCTCCTGCAGGTTCTGTAAAGCCAAAGACATGGGTGAGTTTCCTAGGATGTCCTAATGAATGGCCATGCTTCGGATCGTTGAGAACAGATGTGGTTTCTGACCGTTTTTTGTTGCTAGTTGTCTGAAATCAAGCTAATGGCCAAGCTCTGATCTCACTTGAGACTCTAGGGAACAATTTCCCTCGTCTCATCTTCACTGTCTGTGGTTCCTGGCAACCTTCGATAACTCCTTGCTTAATAGTTGCTTCATTCACATCTCTGCCTTTATCTTCTCATGGTCCTTTTCTCTCTACTGGATAGACAGCTGTGCTATATATGTATAGGAAATGGAAATGAATGTCTAATATAAATATATTGTGTATAAACTTATGTAATATAAAATGGTAATACATTTATACTATATATAATTAAAATTTTATTATAACTCCCCCCCTTTTCTAGCTGAAATGGACATAAGTATGGACTTTGGGGGAAGATGATTGCCCTCTAAAGGAACCCCGACTGTTAAGCTACCTTTGTGGCATACAGGAAGAATTGTAAATCTAGACTAGCTTCATTAGGGACAGCAAGGCACATCCATTGCCATAGGAGTTTTTCCACTTTTATTGTCTCCTCTTACCTTTTACTGCCCTGTTCCATTTACCTGTATTACCCTTCCCTACATGCTCTTTCTATGTGCTGGTTGTCACACAAACATGGCTTCCTGATTGGTATCTTATCCAAGAGAAAGGATGTTTAAATGTTCTTTTCCCAAGATGGGAACTGGGACATGCATGGATAGGATCCAATCCTCTGGGTGTGAGCCCAACGCTGAGGCGCCAAGGTGGATGGTGATGTGTGCTCCTCTACTCATTCTCCCCGATCTGTGACTAAGTGTCTTAGGCTGGGCTCTCCAGAGAAGTCCGACCAGGGAAGCTCATCTATGCATGCACACAGGGGGCGCAGAGAGACGTGCCTCAAGGAATTAGCTCACATCACTGTGGAGGCCAGCAAGTTCCAAGATCGTGGGTCAGACGTTAGGCTGAAGGCTTTTTCATGACTCAAGGCTTTTGATGAATGCGAGCTCGGCAAGTCAGACGGGAGCTTCTGGCTACCAGCATGACCCTCTCTGAGCCTGGCCCTCTCAGCTATGTGAGCCCTTGCTTAGGCAAGGCTACAAAGACCCCTTGTCGTTTGCTGTCATTGAGTTGCTTCCAACACACGGACTATGAACAATGGAACGAAGCGCTGCGGGTCCTCTGCCATCCTCACAATGGTTCCTTTGCTCGAGCCCATTGTTGCAGTCGCTGTGTCGATTCGTCTCTTTGAGGGCCTTCCTTTGTTCTCGCTGGCCCTGCACTTTACCACGCGTAGTGTCTTTCTGCAGGGACTGGACTCTCCTGACAGCATGTTCAAAGTAAGTGAGAAGACATGCTTGCTTTTACTTTTACGGAGCCTTCAGCCTGTTCTTCTTTTCAAGACAGATTTGTTTATTCTTTTGGCAGTCCGCGGTACTCTCAGTGTTCTTTGCCAGCACCTTAGCTCAAGTGCATTGGTTCTTCTTCCGTCTTCCTTATCCAGTTCCCACCGTTTGCATCTATGTGAAGCGATTGAAAGCACCATGGATTGAAATGGGCACACTTTTCTCCTCGAAGCAACCACCCGGCATCTTAACACTTTGAAGAGATTTCGTGCAGCAGATTTTATCGGATACAAGACATTGTTTGCTGTTTCTGTGAACATCCATCGTGGATATAAGCAAGACAAAATCCTTGACAGCTTTAACTTTTCCCCTGTTTGTCTTGATATTGCCTATTGGTCCAGTTGTGAGGATTTGAGTTTTCTTGATATTGTTTTCATCCACCTCGAAGGCTCTGATCTTTGATTTTCATCAGCAAGTCCTAACTAAGGGTGTGAGTCCGGGTAGACTAGAGAAACAAATTCATAAGCACGCAAATGGATATAAGGGAGAGGTTTATATGCAAGAGGAATGGAACATCAAGAAAGGATTTTCAGCTTCAAGTCCTTCTCATCGCCAGCAAACAAGGTAGTATCATCAACATATCACAGGTTGTTGGTAAGCCTTCTGATGCTCCATTCTCTTTTTTTTTTGGGGGGGCATCACTGCCCTCTGGTGGTCATGGGAGCTACCCACCTGTGCTCCTGGAGAGCCAGTTGTGGATTTGAACCACCAAGCCTGTGGGCCATAGTTCCACACTCCACCACTGCGCCACCGGGGTTCAGCTCCCGCTCCATTCTCTTTTTCATATAACTCAGCCTCTCTGGTTATTTACTTAGCATACAGTTTGACTAGATGTGTTAGTCCAGATAGACTAGAGAAACAAATTCATAAACACGCACATGTATATAAGGGAGAGATTTATATACAAGAGGAATGGGACATTGAGAAAGCATGCCAACCCAGTCCAGTCCAAGCCCGTATGTCTGATATTAGTCCATATGTCTGATACCGGTCAGTAAAGTCTTCTTCAGATTCACGAGGCACATGCAATGATACCAGGACAATCACAGGCCAGTGGGTGCAGAGTCTTGTGTATCCCGTGGTGATAGAAGCATCTCAGTGCTGGCAGGGGACTCTCTGGGGCTTCTCAAGCATCTCAGCACTGGCAGGAGTCTCTACATGATTTTTCTGGCTTCAGAGGTCTGGTTCCATCAGGGTAAGTCCATGTGACTTCACCTCCGGGATGTCTCACAGGGAGTCAGCCTTGTGTCTTGTCAGTAGAGCCTCTCCAAGGGACCGAGTAGTGAATCTCTCACCTCCAAGGGGAAAATAAGGCCAGATTTCCCAGAATTCTCAGGAGAAAACTATGCCCACACAGAGGTCTCATTGGCTCTCTCCAGATTGTCAGGTTAGACTCCACCCTCCACTCTTACTCCTCAAATTGCCACCACTTTAGGTGATTGTCACACTAAAAATGGTGAAAAGAGATTACTTTAACACTTTCTTGATTTTAAGTCATCCAGTATTGTTGAGAGTGGCATTAGCAATGATTAGAGAATGCTCAATGACATTTTCGAATGCTCGGTTTATTCACTGCGAACATTTATTGCAAACATCACAAGTCTTAGGGGTTCAATTGGAGTAAAGTATAATGTAGCAAACAAGCATAATGGTATATAATCATAAAGGTTAATTCAGCAAGCATTTTTAAGTTGAAAGTTGCAGTCCATTGTGGCCAATGCCTTCATCGATGTGCTTATCCCGGGCACCAGTTGAGAGAGTAGGAGTTAATGTCTCCTGAACCCTAACTTTCTGACTTGACCAACTCTGGGGTCCAGGTTTTATACACTGTGGTAAGCAAAGTTTGGAAATTCCCATGACATTTAGTTGCCTTGGTTACGTCTTATCAGTCTGGTACATTTGGTGGTCATATGTTGAGTGTTCTTCAGGTGAGAACGCATAATCTCTTGTAGCAGGTGGACATCGAATTGCGGGAAGGTGGTTTATGTACATTTATTTCTTTTGGTTTATGTACATTTGATGGTCAGTGGAAAGACGTAATCTCTTGACTTGTACAGGGAGGTTGCTTATGTACATTTGGTGATCAGACATTGAATCATTTTCTGGCAAGAAAGCGTAATCTCTTGTAGCAGAAGGTCAGCCTCTTGCAAAGCAGTTTTCATAAAATGGAGTTTCTTGTGTTCTCATCAAGTATTTTCTTGTTCTGTTTGCCCAGCTGTCTCTTGAATCATGTTTTCACACGAGCACCCTGGACTGTTCTAGAATTTCCCTTCTTCTTAAGCTTATGTGGGTCATCATTTGTCATGACCCACATAGTTGAATGCTTTTGCATAGTCAAGAAAACACAAAGAAACATCCTTCTGTTAGTTTCTGCTTTCGGCCGAGATCTATCTGACATCAGCAATGATAATCTTTTGTTCCACGTCCTCATCTGCATCTGGCTTAAACCTCTGGTCTCTCTCTGCCAATATACTGTTGCAGTGATTGTTGGATGAACTTGGGTAAAATTTTACTAGGATATGAAGGATATCGTTCTATAACTCGCGCATTCTCTTGGGTCACTTTTCTTTGGAATGGGCACAAATATGGACCTACTTCATTCAGTTGGCCTGGTAGCTGTCTTCCAGATTTCTTGGTATTGAGGTGGGAGTGTTTCCAGTGCTTCATCAGCTTGCTGAGACACTTCAATGGATATCCTATCAATTCCTGGAGATTTGTTTTTGGCTAATGCCTTCAGTGTAGCTTGACTGTCTTCCTTCAGTTCTTGCTCATCTGCTACCATCTGAAATGGTTGAATGTCATTTAGTTCTTTTTGGGACAGTGAATGTCGATTCTTTCTATCTTCTTTTGATGCTTCCTTCATCATTAATATTTTGCCCATCGAATCTTTCAAGATTGAAACTTGAGGCTCAATTTTTTTCTCCAGTTCTTTCAGTTTAAAATAGGCTCAGTATGGTCTCTTTTTTGGTTTTCTAACTGTAGGTTTTTGGAAGTTTCCTTATCATACTTGGCTTTTTCTTTTCCAGCAGCCTTTTGAAATTCTCTGTGTGACTTTTTAATGTCATCCTTTGTTCCATGCACCTTAGTCATCCTATGATTAAGAGCAAATTTCAGAGTCTCTTCTGACATCTTTTGACCCCCAAAGACCTTTTGATCTTTTCTTTTCTTCCTGTCTTTTTAATGACCTTTTGCTTCCTTCATGTATGATGTTCTTGATGTCATCCCACAGCTCCTCAGAACTTCTGTCACTGGTTTTCAGTACATTGAATTTGGTCTTGAGATGCCCTTGAAACACATGTGGGATAGTCTTAGGGTTGTATTTTGGCTCCTCTGGATTTGTTTTAATTTTCCTCAGCGTCAGCCCCTACTTACATATAAACAAGCGCTGACCTGGTTTTAGCTGCTGATATTGAACTTCTCCATAATCTCTTCCCACAGATGTAGTCAATTTGATTCCTGTGTATTCCATCTAGAGAAGTCTGCATAGATAGCTATCATTGTGTTGCTGAAAAAGTCACTGGTTTTGCAAAACTCTATCCTGCAATCTCCAGATTTGTTTCTACCAACAAGACCATATTTTCCAACTACTGTTTCTTCCTCTTTGTTTCCAACTTTTGTATTCTAATTGCCAATACTTATCAATTCATCTTGATTGCATGTTAAATCAATTTCAGACTGAAAACGTTGGTAGAAATCTTCACTTTCTTCATCACTAGCTTTTGTGGTTGGTGCATAAATTTGAATAATAGTTGCATTGATTGGATTTCTTGAAAGTGGATAGATATAATCCTATCACACCCTGCATTGTACTTCAACATAGATCTTGAAGTGTCCATTTCTCTTGGTTGGTTCATTATCAGAATAGTAAATCATGTGATTTAAAAAAAATTCAAAATGGCCAATATCAGGCTATGTCAGCTTATTAGTGTTTCAGTCGTCCATTTTTATGCATTCTATTCCATTTTTTAAGACTCCCAATTTTCTTAGATTCATACTTCATATATTCCAAGTTCCAATTACTAATGGATAGTAGCAACTGTTTTGTCTCATTTAGAGTCATGCTCCATCAGTAAATGAAGGTCCAGAAGGTTTCACTCTCACAGGTTTGACTCTGTGTCATGATGGCAACTCTCCATTGAGAAGGCAGCTTTCCTGCATTCGTGCTTTGTGTGCCTTTTGAACAGAGGACCTCATATTCCGACACATTTTTGACAATGTTCTGCTTCTTTTCATGAGGCTTTCCGTATCAGACAATGTTTCAATTCTGCCTATAGTGTTTCATGGCTAATTCCGCAGAAATAGACAGCCTTTTCCTTCTTCTTAGTCTGTTCTTAGTCTGGAAACTCTGCTGAAACCTGATAATTTTTGGTGACTCTGCTGGTTATTCGAAATACTGGTGACATAGCTTGCAGCATCGTAACAACACATGGCCACAACAAACTGACAGACAAGTGGAGAATGTCTTGGAGAATGTGTAACATAGATACTGTTATTATTCCCATTGAGGAAACTGATGCTTATTGAGTTACCAACCCTCTATAAGTGAATGATTGAGTTTGGGTGAAATCAAATCTCTGGGACTAATATGCACCTGTAATAAGCTCTAGAATAAGCATTTCATCAGTGTTTTCAATAGTGGTCTGTGACTCCTTGGGTGTAGGATTTGGGGAGGGAAATATTCTAATGGTTTGAAAGACTCTTTCCAGCATTTGGAGGGATATGGGGATAGACATCATCTAATTAAAAATAAAAGAATGAAGGGAATTTAACAGAGCTTCCTAAATAAAATAAGGGAAATGGGCACAGATTTGATTACATTAAAGTTTTTCAACAGTCATGCATAATCATACCATGTACCACATTTTTTTTATCCACTCTTCTGTTGATGGACAGCTCATGGTTGCCACATGTTGGCTATTATGAAAAGTACTGCAATGAACATTGATATACAAGTTTCCATTTGAATTCATGTCTTCATTTTAAGCAATAAAATATTGCTCAGGCAAAAAGAGAATTTTTGCATGCACATACGTGAGATAGAGATAGAGAGATAGATAGATAGATAGATAGATAGAGAGAGAGAGAGAGAGAGTGATTAGTTCTCAACTTTCTGCTTTTTTCATGCATTTTCAGTTTTGGTATCAATGTTTTGTTAGTCCAAGTGATTTTTGAGGTGCTTGATATTCTTCCATTTTCAAGTTTGACAGAGAGCTTCTCCCTCATTGGTTCCCGTAAGTGCCCCTCATTGTACTAGTCATTGGGTCTCTTTGACTTTATTTTCATCACGTGGCCATCCCTGAGTCAATCACCTTACCCATGCTCTCAGCCACCCTAACTATGTGGCTGGGAACGAGAAAGGTCTTTCCTCAGAAGACTAAGCATATTACTGCTTTAAGAATAAGGAAAGCTTAGGAAACACCAAATTCCTAAGGATGGTGGAAAACTTTGGAAATGGTGAAAGCGACACAAAATAATCAAAATGAACAATATTACTGAATTGTACATGTGAAGAATATTGAAATGGCCAGTGCTTTGTTTATATATATATAATAAAAATAAAAGTATAAATTTAAAAAAAGGGACAAAAACTACATATGGCTATTCTATCACTCATATTTGCTTCCTGACATAAAAAAGCTTAAAAATCTTACATAGTCAAATTTATAGAGTTTGCTTTACATTTGTTCCTTTGTTTAAAAAGCTCTCTACACATCTTTGATTAGATGAACTTTCAGAAGCATTTTCTTATTTTTCTCTTTTCTATTTGATCCTTTTGAATTTATTTCAGTTTAGGGTAATAGGTGAAGCTCTAACTTAACCTTCTCTTTTTAAAAAATATGTACTATTATAATGATAGTGAAGATCAAAGCCTACAGTCTTCACTCCAAGTCTCAAGACAATAGAAAGGAAGTATAAATCCTTCCAACTGGACCAATAGACGACCCTTCATAGATAGAGAACAAAATTGAAGTTGTCAAGGATTTCATCTTACTTGAGTCTACAATAAATGTGCATGTCACCTGCACTTAATAAGTAAAAAAAAAATATATCGCATTGGTTAAATCTGCTGCACAAAAACTCATTAGTGTTGCGCCTTCGAGAAGCAAAGATGTTATCTTGAGAAATAAGGTGCAGGTGGCACAGACCATGATATTTTTAATGCCCTTACATGCATTTGGAAGCTGGACAATGAATAAGAAAAATCAGAATAGAACGGATACACTTAAATTGCGGTGTTGGTGAAAAATATGGACCGTACCTCAGATCATCCTAAGAACAAATAAATCTTTCTCGGAGGAAGGACAGAAAGAATGCTTCTTTGAAGCAAGCATGTTGGAAAGGATTGACACCATGCTGCTGCCAGAGACTCAGCTCTAACAACACTGGTGAGTGTGGCCCAAGACTGGATGGTATTCTTCTGTAACTTACCCAAGGGGACCTAGCGGGTGCACTCTAGAATTGGAAGTTTGATCGGTATCCTTGTAGAAGAGAAGAATTCACAATAATCCATTCCACATACTCTCCCAAGTCTTTTCCCAAATTTTAAGTAGTTCTCTCACTGGCTAGCATATAATTGGAAAAGGATCATTTGAGTGTGATAAGACTTTCTGCAAACCTACTAAGAGGAAATAGATATTTAGAAAAACGTTTTTCTAGGTGAATCTAAGTGAGCTCCAGGCACTATTTGTCAGACTTCATTAAGTCTTTAAGATATAACGTCTGGGGTCTTAAAGGCTTGAAAGTAAACAAGGGAATATCTAGCTCAGAAGCAACAAAACCCACATGAAAGAAGCACACCAGCCTGTGTGATCATGAGTTGTAGGTGGAATCAGGTATCAGGCATCAAAGAGCAAAAAAAAAAAAAAATCATATCATTTTGAATGAGGGGGAGTGTGGAATGGGGACACAAAGCCCATCTGTAGGCAACTGGACATCCCCTTATAGATCGGTCTTGGGGAGGAGATGAGGGAGTCAGGGTACAGTGTAGCAACGTTGAAACATACAACTTTCCTCTAGTTCTTCTCTGCTTCCCTCCACCATCATGATCCCAATTCTACCTTACAAGTCTGGCTAGACCAGAGAATGTACACTGGTACAGATAGGAGCTGGAAACACAGGGAATCCAGGACAGATGAAACCCTCAGGACCAATAGTGAGAGTAGTAATAACCAGAGGGGAAGGGGAAGGTGGGGGTACAAAGGGGGAGCCAATCACAAGACTTTACATATAACCCCATTCCTGGGGGATAGAAAACAGAAAAACAGGTGATGGGAGACGTTGGGCAGTGTAAGATATGACAGAATAAAAATAATTTATACATTATTAAGAGTTCATGAGGGAGGGGGGAATGGAGAAGGAAGGGAAAAATGAGTTGATGCTAAGGGCTCAAGTTGAAAGCAAATGTTTTGAGAATATTGATGGCAACAAATGTACAAATGTACTTGACACAATGGATGGATGTATGGATTGTAATAAGAGTGATACGAGCCCCCAATAAAATGATTAAAAAATAATAAAGAAAGAAAATGTCTAGAAAATAACTATGACAGCATATGTACAAAAGTGCTTGATTTAATTGATGTGTGGATTGTTACAGAACACACATTCTTTCTCTGGGAGACAAGACACATGGAATTACGCTAGTGCCCTGGGCTGGAGGAGCCACGTGGAGACCCCTGCCAGCACTGAGATGCTTACAGTGCCACTGGATCCACAAGACTTCCCTCCCCTGACCTGTGAACTTCCTGCTTTCTGTATGATTACATGTGTTCTGTGAGTCCGAAGAGTACTTTATAGATTGTTATTGGACATAAGGGTTAATATCAGATTTACTGACTTGATCTAGACTGGACTGGACTGCTTTCTCAATATTCATTGTTCTTGTATATGAACCTTTTTAATTTTTTTAGTATATGTGCTGCTGAAGCGAACACATAAGCCTCTTTCTTACACACAAAAAAATTGTGTACCACTGTAACAAATCCTAAAAAATAAAAAAACCCTAAAAATTAGAAAGGGCACAAGTGTGGGTTAAAGAAGAAAGAAAAGGACACGTCTAGATACTCAGTGAATATGATGTCTTTGTAGATTTTAATTTAAAATGATTGAATGCATGTGCCACTATCAAATTGTACATCTGCTCAACCCATCCTCTTCTTCAAATAAGCAACCAGGATGCGACAAAACAAAGTATTCACCTCCCAATCTATTTGCAAGGAAGGCCTCTGTTGGTTAGTCAATGTTCTTGGTGTCACGTGTCAAATTTATTATTCTTTACTGATTAGAAGACACTTGGATAATCTTTTAGGTTCTGTGTGTATGATGTAGTACCTTGGCAGACTCTATCCAGTTCCACCACACCATTTGCTAGTGTGGGCACTGGGTTTTAATAGCTGATATTCACTTTTTCCTTACAATTTCTTGGCAAAGAAGGAATGCCAAACGTATTAATATAATACCAAATGAAACAGAGTTAGGAAATCCACTTAGAGCTAGGTTAAGAAACAAGGCATCGCAGATGCAGTCCTGATAAACAGAGTTTTCTGAACTCTCTCCACAAGATTAAATCAGCTAGTAAAGAGATAATATAAGGAATAATTGTTGTTCTTCCCCAGAGATTCATTACCATCCCTGGTAACAGGGGATCAGTTCCTTCCCAGGTCCCTTATCTCTTAATTTCTTCAGTTTGGGGACTGAAAGTTTACTTTCTTCTGACCAAGAAACATAGAAACTTTTAACGAAGGCTGAAGTGTAATCAGGAAGTGCAGTAATGAAAGCATCGGGCAGACATCTGTTGAGAGCTCATTGCATGCGCTGAACGGGGACTTGGGGAGAAAACAGTCAGTAGCCACCCCAATAATTATCACTGTGATTAGTATGTGGAGAGCTCAGAAAAGGTCCTGAACTATGCTGATGAGGGAAGACAATCCTAATGACGCTGCAGAGAGCAAAGGGCCACATTTTTTTCTTCTGCAGAGACTGGTGGTTTCAAATACGGACTATTTGGCTGCCAGGTTCTTACCCCCTGAGGCCCTTGGGCTTCTCATTAGCCACTAAAAACCAACCAAAATTGTAACCATTGAGTTGATTCTAACTCATAGTGACCCTGTAAGGCAGAATAGAACTTCCCTATAGATTTTGTGTGTGTGTGTGTGTGTGTGTGTGTGCTATGTATCGAATATTTGCTTTATCTCCTGAATGAACACATCTGGGAAGTACTGTGGTTGTTCTAGTTGTTGCTGCGTGCTATCCAGTGGATTCTGACTCAGAGCAAGTCACGTAACAGGGTCCGACTGGCCCATGGGGTATCCAGGCTGAAGTCTTTATGGGAGCAGATCTCCAAATCATCATATATGGGACTATTGAGTGGGTTCAAACCACCAACCTTTAGGTTAGCAGCCAGGTGCTTAACGATTGGCCAGTACAACTTCGTTGGAAATCATTAGTCTATGTTACTGTGTACCACATAGACCTGTCGCTGTTGGGTCTACTCCAGCCAGAGAGGTCACATGCGTGTGGAAGGAGAGCTGTGCTCCCTGGGGTTTGCAGTGGTCGATTCTTTGGCAATTGCTGGCTCAGCCTTCTTTCTTTTTTTTTTTGGGGGGGGGCATCACTGCTCTCCGGTGGTGGGAGTAGGAGGCCCAGCCCCACTGATGGAATTGAACCTCCGTCTCAGTGGGCCGCAGTCCCGCGCACAACCACTACGCCACCGGGGCTCAGCCCTCTGCCTTCTTTCTAAGGAGTTCTGGGTGAACTTGACCCTCCAACGTTTGGGTCATCTCTTGAGCATGTTGATGCTTTGTACCCCTGTGGTCTCCTGCACTCACATACAAAACGTGTAGACTATTATACCAAGGACTCAAGTGGAGAATGTTTGAAAATGAAGATGCAACATGTGGGCAAATGTGCTTGATACAGGTGATATGTTGAAAGTTATAAGAGCTGTAAGAGCCCCCAGTAAAATTATTTTTTAATTATTATTATTATTTTTTTGGTTTTTGGGGCATCACTGCTCTCCGGTGGTGGGAGTAGAGGTCCAGCCCCACTGCTGGAATTGAACCTCAGTCCCAGTGGGCTGCAGTCCTGCGCACAACCACTACGCCACCGGGGCTCAGGCCCTCCCAGTAAAATTATTTAAAAAAAAGTTGTCTATGGCCGCAAAAGACAGGAACCCAGACAGTGTGACGTAAAATACCAGTTCATCATCTCAACAATTCCTGTGAGTCAGTGATATAGGCACTGGGTCCTCTGCTTCAGGGTCTCCCTGAGAGCGGCAATCAAGGTGTCAGGCAAGTCTAGCGTCTTCATCACCAGGCTTGGTTAGGGAAGGAATCACTTCTCAGCTTGGGTGGTTACCATCAGGATTCAGTTTCTGGTGAACTGCTGGGCAGAGGGCCCCCCATTGACTTTTCAAGTCTGTAAATGAGACCCGATCACCACACCTTTTTCTTGTAGAGTGGCTGGTGGATGTGACAGTCAACCTTTGGGGTAAGCATCCCAAAGGCTGGAGATGCAGACAACCAATGGCCCAGTAACTCGCCCTTTCAATTAGTAGGGCTAACTGGTAGTGATGTCTGCTAAGTGTTCAATTGCTCACAGTCAAGTCTGTGGTTCAAACCCACCAGCAGTGGGTTTGGTTTTGATTTTTGTTTGGAATAAATCCCTATATGCACAAATGAACTGGAACCCTAGTAGCAATACTTCTTGACTTACCCTCAATATATGGAAATCAAAAATTATTAGTGGTTATCAAAGAGTGGGAATGAAAGGGGAAAAGGAGAGTTTAGCTATGAGGGCACTGAATTGAAGTTAAAGGAAATGGAATGATTTTGAAAAGGCCACTAAACATGGCGGAATAACTTGACGAATGCAATCGATGTCATTGAACTATAGGAGCTGAGTGCAAAAAGTTCATGGAAAAATAGAAATAAGTGATAATGGGTTCTCCCCCCCCAACTTTTGAACTTCTTTTGAGCACGTAGAGGTGATTCAATTGGCGTATAGTTGGTCGAATATATTTTTGCCACAATAAAAAACAAAAGAAAGGACAATAAAAATATTTACCCTTTCTTCTAACTCTGGTCTGTTTGAGACAGGAAATTTTGGACAGGAAAATTTATATGTTCGTGGCTTATCTTCTAATGCTAACTCCTCCAGGGCAATAGTGTGGGGTGGTGGTGTTAAGAGGGCGATGGGGAGTTTAAAGGAAACAGAAAGTGACATAGGCAAAGGTGGTAAGGATGGTGAGGCAACAAGTGGACTAGTCTGTATATGCTTTGAAAGTACCATCCACAGAATATTTTCATTGATTAAGAGAAAGAATAGTCAAGGAGGGTTTCGATTTTGCATTGAAAGGATATTTGCGCACATTTTCAGGTCATTAGTAGGGTGTGGTAGTTATCTAAGCGTGTGCCAATTTGAGAGGATTAGGAGTGAAGGGGTGGAGTCAAGTCTGTCAATCAGGTCATAGCCAATGAGGCCTCTGTGTGGGCATAGCCTTCTTCTGAGGATTCTGGGAATTCTCCGGCATTCCTCCTTGAAAGCGGGAGACACTCTCATTCTCTCTGCTGACTTACTGAGAGACATTGCAACTGACAAGACACATGGAACTATATTAGTGCCTTGAACTGGAGGAACCACGTGATGACCCCTGCCAGTGATGAGGTGCTTATTGCATCCCTGGATCCACAAGATTTTCTACTTACTGACCTGTGGTCTTCCTGCATCATTGTATGTGTTTCATGATTCTGAAGAGGTCTTCTTTATAGATTGGTATCAAACCTATGGACTTGATCTCGAATGGGCTGGGATGGTTTCTTTTTTGGGGGTAGGAGGAATGGTTTCTTAATGTTCAATTGCTCTTGCATATAAAACTCTTTTTTAAAAATAATTTTATTGGGGGCTCATACAACTCTTAGAGCAATCCATCCATCCATCCATCCATCCTGTGTATCAAGCACATTTGTACATTTGTTGCCCTCATTCTCTAAACATTTGCCTTCCACTTGAGCTCTTGATCTCTGTCCCGTACTTTTCCCCTAAAGCTCTTTCATGTACACACATGTGTCTCCCTGAATTTGTTTCTCTAGTCTACCCAGACTAACACAGAGGAATAATTGGTAAGAATGTCTAGTAAATGTTCAGTTGCTAACAGTAAGGTCTGTGGTTCGATTCTAGCAGCAGTGGGTTTGGTTTTTGTTTGGAACAAATCCATGTAGGTCCATATGAACTAGAACTCCAGTAGCAACACTTGTTGATTTATATTATAGTAATTGATCTAGACAAGTTTTCTACCTACTTTTTTAGGTCAGTTATTGAAAACTCTATTTTCTTCCCCTGGGATATCATCCCTTTCTGCCAGATTTTCAAATTTGTTTTAGAAGAGCTGCACATGCTATTTCCTTACACACTATTTTCTACCCTAAATTGAAGTTGTTAGTTTACTTTCTATCTTCTATGTTATTTAAACATTAAAAAATTATGTATTTTTTCTGTAGCATGTAGTGCATTTCCTTGAATATGGTATTGGTGGAATAGTTTGGAATAAATGAATTTGCTCATTAATCTAGCTACTTATTTGATATTTGTTCATTGGCCAAGATGACCCTGCTTGTTTTTGTCTTCATCAGTAGTAGACATTTTAGTGATGAATTATAATAGTTTGAATATTATATTTGACCCTTTTTAAAAACAATTGAATCAATATTTTAAATATAAAGTAATTAAAATTGACGTGAGAGTCATTGGCAATTGATCTAAGAGTCAAAATTTAGAGGGTGAAGGTAGGATAAGAATTGGAGGAAAGGAACCAACATTTATAGTGACTGGCCATTATAGTATGCTGGCCATTATTATTTTTTAAACTTCTAAATTGTGAATTAAGTGTCCCAGAAGCAACCACTTTGTCCTCAGTCACCCCCTGAACAGGCATAAACTTCTTCTAGATCAGCTTCCCTCACCCAAATGACATCTATGCTAGTGAGTCTTTAAAGAACTTCATATAGAATTTCTCATTTGGTTTCATACTAATCTGCTGGAATGGAGATTACCACCCCATTTTACAGATAAGAAAACAGGAGTTCAGAGAAGTTCAGTAATTTATCTGAGTTAATAACTAGTGAGTTGAAGAGTCTTTATCAACAGGAGTGAGACATTTGTATGAATTTTAATTCTCAAAACATTTCAGGACCATATACACAAAATAATAATCAATTTGTTTTAGGCTTTCTATGCATTCGTGCTGGTATTTCTGTGACAGGAATTTAGATGTGGAATGAGAATGATGCAAACAGAGAATTGTTCTCTCCTCCGAGGGTGTTGGAAATGCAAAGGAATGAATGTATCTATGAGTTGACAACACTATAAATACCTTTCATAACAGCCAAAATACTGTCTATAAATGATTGGGGCTTCTGACAAAACCCAGAGCTAGTTTCTGCACTCACAGGACTGGTATTCTGTTAGGAACACAGGCAGAAACAGAAGGAACAAATATAAATATTCGAATTTGATATTTAAAGAAGATACCATAAGGAACAAAAAGGTTTCTGAGTTTATGATGAGTTCATATTGACTGGTACCACTTCTGCCACAGTGGAAATGTCGCAAAGAGCTTTGTTTGACATGGAAAGCTTGCTTTACTTGCAGGGACCTGATAATCCATTAGTTTGTTTGGGAACATTAGCTTCGGCCTCTTGGTTCCACAGCTTTATGCCAGCAGCCTCCTCACCTGCTCTCTAAGCACCTGCTTCACCTGTTTGTTCCTGAGGGTGTAGATGAAGGGGTTGAGCATTGGGGTCACGACAGTGTTCAGCAGGGCCACCACCTTGCTTCTGTCCTCCCCTTGGCCCCCCTTGCCTGACCGAATGTACATGAAGATGCAGCTGCCGTAGAAGAGAGAGACGACAATGATGTGGGAGGAGCAGGTGGAGAAGGCTTTCTGCCTCTCCTTGGCCGAGGGGATGCGCAGGATGGTGTAGAGGATGTGGCCATAGCAGGTAGCTGTCACAGACAGAGTGCCCAGTAAGCTGAAGTTGGCTGTCACAAATCCCAGAAGTTCTATCAGACTTGTGTCTGCACATATGAGTTCCAGGAGGGGAAAGTTGTCACAGAAGAAATGATTAATGATATTGGGGCCACAGAATGGCTGCTGAATTACAATTGAACTTGGAACAGTGATGAGGAAGAGTCCTGTCATCCATGAAGAAAGGACCAACAGGACACAGACCCTTCTGCTCATGATGGTGGCATAACGCAGAGGGTTACAGATAGCCACGTACCTGTCAAAGGACATCACGGCCAGGAGATAAAACTCGGTGGTGCCCAGGAAGAAGTAGAAGAAACTCTGTAGGAAGCATCCTTGGAGGGAGATGGTCTTCCTTCCCATCAGGACGTTGGTCAGCATCTTGGGGAAGATGACCGAGGTGAACCAGATCTCCAAGACCGCGAAGTTGCGGAGGAAGTAGTACATGGCGGTGTGGAGGCGTCTGTCCATCAGGGTGATGACCACAATGAGCAGGTTCCCCAGCAGAGTGAGGATGTACGACAGGAGGAATCCCAGGAAGATGAGCATCTGCAGCTCACAGGCATCTGAGAGTCCCAGCAGGACAAACTCGGTGATGGTGGTGCTGTTCCCCAGGGCATCTCTGACCTCCGTGGGGGAGGACCCATCAGAGGTGTTCATCACTGGGAGCTGGGATGCTCTGGGCATCTGAGGACTGCCTGGAATGGAAAGGAAAGAGGCTGAATGCAATGTCAGGTGAAGAACAATTTGTGTGTGTGTGTGTGTGTGTGTGTGTGAAAGGCATGCTATCCAGCTGTCACTGATTCCCGGGGCTGGATTTGAAGAGCACCTGCTGGGTGACACTTCTGTTTGGGTTCTCGTTTTGTGAGCCAGGCCAGGAAGTGGTGATGGGCAGGGTGACCCAAGGAAGGCTCAAAAGCACACACTTTTGAACTAAAGTGTTTGAACTAAAATTGAACTAAACTAAATTTGAACTAAATTCTGGGTCCTGATGCCTCAACGAATTTTTACCCCCGCCAATGTTTGTTTTTTAATACCATTAAATTAAAAAGCCTTTTTCTTCAATATTGTCTTCATCCACAAATAGCTCATTTTCTTTTTTTTTTTTTGGGGGGGGGCATCACTGCTCTCCGGTGGTGGGAGTAGGAGTCCCAGCCCCACTGCTGGAATTGAATCTCCGTCCCAGTGGGCCGCAGTCCCACGCACAACCACTACGCCACCGGGCTCAGCCGCCAAATAGCTCATTTTCAATGATGGAATTCTTTCTGCTTAGCTTATCCATTCACACTCAGGTGTGTATTCTGCAGCAGACTGCAGGGAAAGGCTTCAAGGGCATGGAAACTCTATGACTTTTACAAGATTACCAGACTTGAGGGCATTTACCTGGCATACCTGCGAGTCAGAGCTGGATAATGGCTTTGTTGCTTGGGTCTCACAGGCGTTCAGTGTATGACAGATCCAGTCTCACCACGTTTCTATAATTTTGTGTTAGTGGAAATTATTTGTGTCTTCCTTCTCTGCTAGGTTTCAACCTTGCACGTGCTTTGTTTTGATTTTCACCAGTTTTACTATATTTGAATTAATAGGGAGCAAAGGAGGAATATGAGTGGAAAACATAACACACAAATCAAAAGAGAAAAATCCAAGTAATAGCAGGCTAAATCAGAATTTTTAATTAAGAGTCTGGTGCCCAAAGTCAGTGGTGATCTGTATCAGCTCCCAAATGATAATTGCAGGTTTAGCTCTCATTACGCCCTATCACAGTCAGTGGACTCTAGGTAAACAAGATGTCAATTCCTTGATCTCTTACCCCTTTTCATGCATTCATGCACATGATGTCTTTTTAAGTTGAGATGATCCATCTTTCAAATTCTATTTTTTTTAACCCTAACCTTGATTAAAAAATCATTTTTTTGGGGGGGGGAGCTCATGCAACTCTTATCACAATCCACACATACATTCATTGTGTCAAGCACTTCTGTACATTTGTTGCCCTCCTCATTCTCAAGACACTTGCTTTATACCTGAACCCCTGGCATCCGCTTCTCATTTTTCCCCTCCCTCCCTGCTCCCCATCCCCCATGAACCCTTGATAATTTATAAATTATTATTATTTTGTCAAATCCTATTTAACCTTTACAACTTTCCTCAAAAAGGCTTCCACATAAGCTTCTCTTCTGAATGTCTTCTGTTTCTTGCATACTTTTTTGAAATTGCAGTCTCTCTTGACTGCATTTTTAATAGTGCATTAGTTGTTTCTCATTCCCTGATCATTGAGTCAAGCACTTATTTATTTATCTTAGTGGTTTCCACAACAGCTGCAACAAAATTCTTGAGCAAACAGCTTGAATGAACACAGGCTGAGTGAGTGAATGACACGTGCTACGTCTGAGAGAGACCTTTGGTGGACACCTTGCACACAAGAGCCTGAGGACATGTCACTTACACAGTATTTCCTAGAGGCCAGCAACTTTGTAAAGTGAGGATGCCATGTACTTTTCCCGAAACTCCAAATTCACTGCTCTTGAGTTGACTTTGACTGGATTAGAGGTCCAACTCGTTTCCCGTTATGCCACAAGGGTCCCTGAAGTAATCGTAAATGGGCTCATTTTCTGAGAGAGTTTGTTTTTCCTCCTGAGGAGGTGGAGGCTTTCCTCCAACCACTACCTGTACCTAGGCTTCCCCTCACTACCTAGGTAGTCCAGAGTTTGAGCTAGTAAAATAGAAAGAAGTTTGATTGGGTGTGCTAGAGAACTCCTGCAATGAACCCAACCCAACTCAATCCAACCCAACCTAACTCAACCCAACCCAACCCAACTCAACCCAACTCAACCCAACCCATCTCAACCCAACACAACTCAACACAACTCAACACAACCCAACTAAACCCAACACAACTCAACACAACCCAACTAAACCCAATCCAATCCAACCCAACCCAACTCAACCCAACCCAATCCAACCCAACTCAACATAACTCAACACAACTCAACACAACCCAACCCAACCCAACCCAATCCAACCCAACTCAACCCAACCCAACCCAACCCAAACCGAAATCTTAACAAGGTCTATTAAAAAAAAATCAGCATTTCTGAAAGTATCTTGCAGTAAAATTATCAACTACTACTCTATTCAGCATCTCTGTAGTAAGAATTATTTGCCAGTGCCTGGAGAATAAGACCAGTTCCCTGGAGGAGGCGCTGGGGTTGATGGGGCACCAGGGGATGACCCTGGCCCTAGTGGGGAGATGGAATGGTGAATTTTGTGAACTTGGTGTTTTTAATTTTTAGAGAGTGTGCACACTACCTAAAGTCATTCCACAACCTACTGCTTTATTTAACATTAGTTAGACAATTTGTTCAAGAGCGCAAATTATCCTGGGAGGCTATGACAAGAACCATTCTTTGAGGATCATTTTTAGATGCAATATTCTCTGATGTCATGACATCGCTCACTGTCATGGGCAGTCTGGAAAAAGTGACCTCTGTAACCCAGTGATTTGATTCCAGGGTGAGCTCAGGGACCTGATGCTCTTCTTGGGAGGAAGTGGAGGCTCTCTGCTTCCATACAGATTTACAGTCTCAGAAATCCTCAGGAGCAGTTCTTGTCTGCTCTACAAGTTCAGTGTAAGCTGTAATGAAATCCATGGCAGTGCATTGATTTATTTTTGTTTTCTAGAACAAAAGCATAACTCATCATGAATGTGTTTCCTAGAAGCATCATCAGGAACTAATAGGATTAGAATGACTTAGAATTTAAGTGGTTCTCAACCTTCCTAATGCCGAGACCCTTTAATACAGTTCCTCATATCGTGGTGACTCCCCCCAACTGTAAAATTATCTTCATTGCTATTTCATAACTGTAATTTTGCTACTGTTATGAATCAGGTGACCCCTGTGAAAGGGTTGTTTGACTCCCAAAGGAGTTGAGACCCACAGGTTGAGAACTGCTGACTTAGAGAGGTTCCTGGAGGGATATTTTCAGAGGCAGATCGGGCCAAAGATAAAGATTAGGAATAAGGGGAAATGAGGGGGAAAGCAGGTGAAAACCCAGGGTTCATGGTGAGTGGACCCTGAGCTGAGTCTAGATAGCACATGTTGCCAACTGAAGCACTCCGGTCCTCTCTGCTGTTTCCAAGAGAAGTCCGCTAGGTTGTTGGTGGTGGGAAACTTCCAGAGGCAAAAGAATACGGACCCCTTGAGTCCCAGGGATTTTCCACATTATTCTACATTATTCTTGATGAGCTCGGGAGCAGACTTGTCCCGTAGCCCGAGAGCCTGGTCATGGCTCTGGCCATCCCCTTCAGATCACTCATTATTTTAAAGGTCAGTCCTGTGGGCTGCCGGAGGAAGGGTTCTGTGGATGCCCTAGAGGCTTGACTTTGCAGTGCTGGAACTGCTTGTTTTCTGGAGAGTTCTAGTACATTTGGAAGGAAGATGTGATCTTTCCCTTTTAAGGAAAAATATTCAGAATTTCACCCAGATTCAGACCTTTGGGCTTTTCAAGGGGGCAGTTACACAAAACACAAGGTAGGACAATGTGGTCTAAATCAGTTCCTCACTGCTAGTGGGTAACTTAATGGTTCAGACTGAATAAACATTGACTTGGCTCATTCTGTGGTCCAGCATTGGCCTGGAGGGTGCGGCTGGAGTTACAAACGGAAAGAAATAGGCCCAGCTTTATAAAAGAATGTGAAAATCAAGCATCAGTAGGAAGACTGACTGGAGAAACCATCACTTGCTGCTGTTCCTTGAAGCACAGAGGAGGAGTTTACCCTATATAAACCTTCGAATAGCTGTCTAGCAGCCCTGTGAGGATGTCCCAACCAGGCCATTTAAAGTATGGTACTCACAGGATTCCAGAAGACAGCAGATTTTCTTGAATATTTCTTAGGGTCGCAATAATGACCCTAAATGCTGGTCTCATGCTGGTGACATGCGATTTCCATCTCTCATTAATTTGGTGGCATTCTCAAAGAGAATCTGTCTTTTTCTAAAGATTTCTGAATGGACAGAAAATGCTTTTCCTGGAAGTCATCATCACTCAGAAGAGCTGACGAATCCAGGATGTTTTGAACTGTTCAATTTTCAGCAAGTTTATCTGGGGAAAGCCTGGTAAAAGCACAGTCATCATTTGGAATGACCTCTCACCCTCCTCTTGGACTGACGGAGAGATTCTGATGGTAAAGACTTATTTCCTCCTCTGTGG
>PVJH01032097.1:0-23035 GCA_004026705.1 Nesogale talazaci | reverse complement strand
TGCTTCGGCTCAACCATTTATGCAAATTGTTCCTTACAGCACTTTAAAAATGTTACCAAACTCTTATAATCAATTAAACACAGGCATTAGAGTGTGTGTATTGGGGTTGGGGGTGGGGGTGGGGTAGTTCTTAATTTTCATCTGAATAGTACAGAAGACTATCTGACTTAAGCTGTATAGCTCACGATTTAGCGATGAAATCCCGGGTGAGCCACTTAACTGCTCTATCTTGCAGATATAATACAATCATTCTACTTACCTACAGAGGGGAATCAAAGGATTTGTGAGCTGCTTCAACGTGGGAGAAAATCCCAGTCAACAAGTTGCTTTCCTCCCCCCTTCTCTTGCCACACAGTTGAGCACTCCTGAGAGGTGCTGTCATGAGGCAGGTCGGGCTGACATTTCAGCTTGTCTATGGGTTCCTCTTTCCTTCCCGCTGCTACCGCACCCGCACCCGGGTTCCAACCCGCCTTACTTCTTACCTGTGCACCCAGAGACAGCCTTCCCACAGGCCTCTGTTTCTAATGCCGCCACCTCCATTAGGTACAACAATCCTTGTATACTTCTAAACAGCAAACATGTGACCTCAGTGGTCCCTCTGCTTAAAACACTGGAGCGACCCATCAGCACTTTCTGCACCAAGCCCTGAGTCTTCGCTGTAGAATTTTCCTTGGATGTTCTCCAGTCTCATCTCACAGGCAGCACTGCCTGCCCCCAGGGGCCCAACAGCCTACACTGACCACCCAGCACGTGTGAAACCCATGGCCTGCGGGGAGCTCTGTGTGCTTGGTGACACTCATGCCCTTCTAGCCACGCGGGATCTTCTCCCTCATTGCTACGGGTCTGCGTCTTTGCCACCACAGTCAGCCCCAGGCTTTCCTCAGATTCCAAGTCTCCAGAGGACTTCTCAAGCAGATGCAACCATTGCCTACCTACCTGTGATAGCCTTGAATCTGAAATATATCTTTCATGAAACCTTTTAAAATTGGCATTAGTTAGAGCCCTCGACTTCCTAAAGTGCCTCAGTCCTCCTGGTAGTGGGACCAGAGAACCTATTTTCTCAGGAATACTATTAATGTTTCACTGAGATTAACTGTATTCCCTTTTAAAAGAAGGCTTCAGGAGCAGAAAAAATGCATTTTTGCTGCTCCATTTACAGTGCCAACTATATTCCTTAGGACAGAGAAGGCATGGAACAGTGTTAATGTATCAAGTTATCTACGGTTGCACCTCTCTTCATCAAGGGCAAAAGTTGCATCTCCTCATACACAATTAACCACAACTGTCAATGTGTATTAAACTCTGGCCGGGCCAGGCACTGTGCTAAGAACCTTAGTAAATTAAAGCTCACACCACTGCCAGTGAAAGTTCCATTATTACCCCTGTGTTTGAGATGATGAAACTCAGAAAGAGTAAGTGATTAAGGTGAACAGCTAATAAATGACAGCCAGCCTTTAAACCAGGAGAGGATGTTGTAAGCCACGAAGAGATACTGCTTCGCTGTCTTAAGGTCGTGAACATCTAAAGAAGGTAAATTGGAAGATCTTTTATAGGTAAACCTTGCCACCGTAGGTAAAACTGAGTTCCTGAATTATCACGAGGAGCGCTATTGCACAGCGGGCCCTGCACTGAGTTGCTAACTACAAGGTCCAGTGTGAACCGACCAACTGTTTCATGGGAGAAAGATATGGCTGTTTTTGCTGGAAAAGATTTACACATTCATTTGCCAAATTTTAATTTCTAGTTATTTTCTTATAACTATAGTCTCTCTCCCTCTGTTTTCTTTGCCCACAATAAAGCTCAAAAGATAAGGAGGGGCAGAAAAGAAGGACAGGAAAGGGAAAGAGGCTGCTGCTATGCTGAGGGGGTGGCAAGCGAGGTGGCAAAACAAAAAGTACATAATGGGAAATGTATTTGCTCTGCAAATATTCGCCAAAACTACCATAAAAGTTGATAAATGAACAAGGCACAAAACTAAAAATAAACATTGACTTAAAAAAAATTACTCCATCGTTTAAAAGAGAGGAAAGGGAAGCGGAGGCTGGGGGCGGGGGAGAGAGGGATCCACTCATTTTCTGAACATGAGAATACCTTTTCCTGAACAGATGCAAACATGTGACAATCATTATCCCCAAATGGACGGGATTCTAAGTTTCCAAGTGTCTATAAAGTGTATTGTATGAATCGTTTGTGCACATTCTCACAGATCAAAGAGACCAGTTTTCCCATAAACTGACACAGAGTGCAGGAGCATCACCGGAGGCGGGGATGGGGACCAGTCAGGAAATGTGGCTGTCAGAGACAGACGTGGCAATTCGAAGATAGGGTTCGCTTGCGTGCTGGCATTGCTCTAAAAGAAGACATGCAAATACAAGCGATCATGGACTTGCAGAATCATCTTTTTTCCTTCTCTTTCTGTGTCTACCACACATCACCAACCACTGCCATTGAGTCCCTTCCGACCCGTGCAGACCTTCCAGTCAGAGATCCATGTCTCAGGCCACAGGGCCCCTCACAGTATTCCAAAATGCAGATCGAAACATCAAGTAAGGGGATGGGACCTCGGAGGGCACAAGAAGATGGTGAAGAGGCGGATATCCATTAATTTCAGGTTAAAAACTGGTCTACTTTTGATCATCTTGATTCTTTGTCAACTGCACATATTGCTATATAACAGTGGTAGACCACTAAACTTTTTAAACTCTTTGCCATAAAATGCAGCGTCCCAGACTACTTCAACAGTGCTGCAGGCGTTCTTCACAAACATGATGACATGCTTCCACAGAGCGATGAGGGAGGCAATGTCAAACTCCTCTGAAACAGAAGGTCCTCTACGAGGGAGCAGGAGGAGCACAGGCAGGGTAGTGGATCATGCCCTGCACGGCTAATCTCCAGGGGCCAGACTACAACCATCAGCTGCTCTGCGGAAGAGAAAGGATACGTTCTACTCCCACAAACATCTGCAGTCTGGGACACCGACAGGGGCAGTTCTCCTCTGTCTTATAGAATCACTATGAATTGGAGTCAACCTGATTGAGTTTGAGACAATAAACAGGAAAAAAATATATCAACCAAAAGCAATACTACAGTATCCATTGGGCTATTGCTTCATTCCACAAATAAGTGTGAGCAAGAAAGTATGCTTCTGAAATATTTTAAAAGATCTGCCATCGGCTGAGCCCCGTAGTGATTGTGGCGTAGTGATTGTGCACGGGACTGCGGCCCACTGAGTTGGAGATTCAAATCCAGCGGCGAGGCTGGGCCTCTTACTCCCACCACCAGAGGGCAGTGATGCCCCCAAAACAAACAAACAAAAAAGATTTGCCATCATGACAATCTGGGTAATATTGGGTATTAAGTAACACCAATGCAATAATTGTTAAGAGGATCGTCTTGACTCAGTAATGGCCAGCTGACATAGGTATATGCAGAAAGTGGCATAGCACTCTTTTCTCACAGGCTCCACTCTCAAGATTGACCGCTATCATTTGAACCAAAGGGTTCACTGACTTGATGGCAGCAATTTGGTTTCTAAGACTATTAAGTTTAAATCTCAATAAGCAGTTAAATGGATTTCAGAAATAAGATCTCAAAAGAGAATTGCTTAAATAGCAAAGACAGGAATGAAACCATTACAACAACTAAAAGGAAGATCCACTTCATCATGGCAGGGGCTAGAACAAGAAATTAGGCACAAAGGAGACCAAAGGACAAGTTTCTTTACACACACACACACACACACACACACACACACACATCTATGCATACCTCTTTGGAAAGGTACAGTGAGCCACAGAAGCTCTTGTGGACAGCTGGCATGAATTAAAATTTCCATTGTGAGCAACATCAGTCAGGAAATAGGAATTCAAAGACAATTTTTAAAAGAACACATACAGGCCAGAGACACAAGAAGGGGAGGGTAGATGTGGAATCGAAGCCAGCAAGTTTAGAGCCCCCATTTGGTCACGCCCTAGCTGTGTACGGTTTCACTGGCGTCTGTCTTCATCCCTTTGAGTCAGTTTCCACACATGTAAACTGAGACCACTGGATACAGGAGAGCTGTGAGCTCTGGCCTGTAACTCGATTTGACAGACATCGTGAGGAAAATTTGTTCTTAGATTTTACCAAACCATTCACAAAACCACAATAAAAAGTCAGGAAAGATGGAAGTTAATTCAAAACACAGCTTTGGCAATGAAAATGTGTACCCCGTGGTCGCAAATATAGTATAATTTTCGCTAGCAATGTCGTTTAAAAACTCATAAAAAGGCCAAAGTATATACGAATTCAACTTCCTAGTATAGTCAAAACAATGCAGGCATATTAGACATATATAACAAGATGTGACCTCCTTTATGAGGTGAAACTTATTTTATTAGATGGAGCTATATGATTTACACTTATTTACCCCCTTGACATTTTAAAATATCAACAAAAAACATGTATGACCATTTGTTGAAGTGATCATTAGATTTAGAGTCATTAGAATAGTTCTGTTTTAAGACAAACCCATTGCAGTGGAATGAAATTCCTTAATAAGTCTCTAACTCCCACCAAGTGACTGGGGGGGCGGGGGGGGGGCGCCAGGGGGCACTATGCAAATGGGGCATATGTAACGCTAATAGAGGAGATTGGTCCTGGCCATAAGGATGAGCCATCTGTGTCAGTCCCCGTATACTAGAGGAACAAATTTCATAGACACGCAAATGGATATAAGGAAAAGGTTTATATACAAGAGGAACAGGACATTGAGAAAACACCCCAGCCCAGTCCAGTTCAAAGTCATAAGTCCGATATTAACCCATATGCCCAATATCAGTCTATAAAGTCTCCTTCCGACTCATGAAGTCACAGGTCAGTGGGTGCAAAGTCCCAGCGCTGGCAGGGGTTTCCACATGGCTCCTCACTTCCAAGGCTCAGGGTCCATCAACAGCATCCCGTGGTGGCAAAAGCAACTCATCACTGGCAGAGATCTCCATGTGGCCGCCCCAGCTTCAGAAGTCTGGCTCCATCAGGGCAAAGCTGTGTGGTCTCTCCACCAGCTCATCCAGCGTCTCGGACGCTGCCATCTTGTCTTGTCCATGATTCATCGTCTCTGAGACTAACTCCCAACAACTGGGGAGATAGTTTCTTATCTTCACGAGGGAAATATCACGAGATTTCCCAGATGTCTCAGAAGAAAGCCATGCCCACATAGAGGCCTCATTGGCTACTCAATGGCTATCTCCAGATTAACAAGCTAGACTCCACCCCTATATGTCAATCATAAAATTAACATAGCACATGACTGCCACACCATCTTTAGATGTCCAACATCTCTGTCTGAAGAACTAGGGAGTGTCTTGGCTATCCCATGGATGAGAGATTGAGAGGCTGAGAACCAGAGAGAGGCTTGGCTACCAGCAGAAGAAACCAACGATGGTATTCCTTACTCTTTGCTAATCTTGACTTATGGTAACCTGCCGCCCTCTCTGAAAACCCACCTAATAGTGAGTATTGTCTCTGAGCTCTGTGTGCCATTGCAACAAATTATGGAACCTAGCAGAGATGGAGAATGGTGTGGGAGGAATGGTTGGTGTCAGAATAAGCAACAGAAGATGGAGCATGGAGACATGTTTGACTCTTGCCTTAGGGAATAGGGAAGCCAGATATGTCCACCTCCATTAGTGCTGACCACACCCACTGTCATCTTGTCATTAGACCCCATAGGCAAAGTAAAAGTGCTCCTTGGAAGTGCTAAGACTGCAGCTCTTTCTGGGAGTAGACGGCCTCGTCTTTCTCCCAAGGAGCAGCTGATGGTTTTGAACTGCCAGCCTTTCAGCTAACAACCCAGTGCTTATGAACAGTATCATCAAAGCTCCTTTAGTTTAAGATCCGAGCAAAATCCAGTACCATCTAGTCAACTGTGACCCATAACGACCCTGCGCATGGTTTTCAAGACTGTAACTCTTTTCTTTTTTTCACAATGATTTTCTTGGGGACTGTCACAGTTCCTGTAACATTCCATACATCATCTGCACCAAGCACACCTGCACACCTGTTGCCAACCTCACTTCCAAATAATTTCTACTTGAGCCCCCAGTATGACCGTAACTCTTTATGGTAGCAGAGGGGTTTGTTTTTGTCTCTACGAGTGACTGGAGAGTTTAAACCCCTTAGCAGGACAATGCCTAACCCACAGTGTCACCAGGGCTCTTTAATAGTTTAAGATGATAACTTATAACAACTTATTCTAAAAGAGCTTCTGAGTCAAACAAGTAGCTCAGTTTTCACTTTTAGGAAACAGTAATATACTCTTGTATGATAGGTAGGGTAGTAACTAAATGATTTTCATGATACAAGCTATCTTAGCTAGAAGCTAACCTCCATAGGACAAAGCATTTCACTGATCGTGCCAATGACAACAACATTAACTACAAAATATGTTCAATTCACTCTCGATTAAATGGATACAGTTCTTGGCTCTTAGATTCTGGTTACTGCCAATATATACGAAGAGTGGGCTTTTCCATGCATCACGCAGAGAACGAAACAGTTTCTGAGCAGCGGATCAACCACAGCACACAAGATGATTGAAAGCACATTAGAAGGGAAGAAAATGGCCAAGAACTTTCTAAACCAAAACATATTCCAAAGAGGAAAACAAATGAGTTTGTATAAAATTTCATTCTCTATGGCTTTGAATTTATAAAATCTATTTTTAATTAATAATTTTATTGGAAGTTCTTATAGATATTATACCATCCATAATTCAGTTAGATCAAACATTAGTTGTACAACTGCTGCCACCGTAAGTTTCAAAACTTTTTCTTTCTTCTTAAAGTCTTTGATATCAGCTCCCCTTTATCCTCTCCCTCACTTACCCTGCCCCCTTGGACCCCTTTTTTGTTGTTGTTTGTGCCTAGCTTACACCATCCAATATATCTGCTCACCTACAATTCTGTTATTTGCTCCCCTCGAATGAGGTTATACAGTTATCATTGTAATTAGCTCCACCTTGCCTACCCTTTGTTCTTATACCCTCAGAGAATAATTACTTTCTTTACTGTTTCTGAAGGATTATCTATCTTGGTTTTCATGCATTTAATGATCTTAAGTTTACAAATGAATATATGCAGGTCTAAAAAGATGAGTCAGGTAAAACTAAGACCATAATAGTAAATAGAGGAAATATTAAAGACCTAGCAGATAGTTCTATTTTTCACCAGTGCTAAACCCCTCCTTGGATATGTCATCCCTTCTGTTCAATTACGCTACAGGAGGATTTGGAGTCTCCACTTGGTCCAGGCTTCTTCGCGTCAATTTCACTGCTTATTTTTTTTTTCAGCTTGTTATACCTATTCCTGTTGACACCTCATGATCACACAGGTTGGTGTGCTTCTTTCCTGTGAATTTTGTAGCTTCCCTGGCTAAATGGCTACTTATTTAACTTCCAACCTTCAAGACCCCAGAATCTGTATCTTTCAACAGCTGGAATCCATCAGCTTTCTTCAACACATTTGCTTATGCACCCATTTTCTCTTAAGCAATCATGTTGGAAAGGTGAGTATCACCCAATGCCGCATTATTAGAACACACTATTCTTATACCAATATAAGATTTAAGTAGAGGCCCAAAGTCCATCTACTTCTTATGTATGTGTGTGTGTATATATATAAGCAAATATACCTATCTTTATATATTTACATAGATACATATCTATAAATGTATATATATTTTACTTTCTTCTTCTTTCCTCTTTTTCATTCCTCCTGCCCCACTATCATGCTTATCCATCATTCACCTCTCAGTAATTTTCTCAGACATATTTCAGTTGATCAAACATGTGTAGGAACACCACACCCTCCTCACTGTCATTTTTAGATCCCTTGTTATTCCCCTGTCCCTGTTGTTATTGGCTCATTGATCCCCTCCCGATCCCTCACATCGACCCCAACCATCAGTCCCATAACTGCCTCCTTGGGATTGCTTATTCTGCCTATCTTACATAGACAGACACATTTTAAACATAATTATTTAAGTGGATTAAACTAGAGTCCCCTGGATATCACTTTCTGAGGGGTTACTTTCCTTCTACCATGCCTCATCTCTTACTAAGATAGAAGGTACTTTACTTGGATGTTTCATCCTTTGAAATTTTTGTCATGCTACAAATATTCACAAGTTTGCCCTCACATACCCCTCCACATGTGTGAAAACACTAGCACCTTGACTAACACTAACCCTTGACCTTTAACTGAAAGCCTACCATCTGATTGAAATGGCTGTTCTCCACCAGGCAGACAAGAGGACTCAAGTACAAAGGCACACCCTCCATTAAAATTACATAGGTCAGAAGCTGTTTGGATACAGAGACAGAGACCATATCAGAGAACAAAATTCTCAAAGGCTTTTTAAATGTTAATTTAAGAACTTTAATTTTTAAAACAAGTTCTTCTTGACCTGAAGACATGAACATACTCTCACTCACTGCCAAGCAGTGAGCAGAATCAAGCAGATTCTGACTCATAGTGACTCTGTAAGTTCCAAGACTGTATCGAACCATTCATGGGAGTAGAAAGCCCAGTTTTTCTCCCTCAGAGAGGCTGGTATTTCCGAACTTAGGACCTTGTGGACTGCAAGCATAAACAATACACTCCCAAGGCTCACAGCAATCTGATTCTTGAAGAGTAAGCAACTTGTCCAATACTACTTTGCTCATACAGTTTGACTTGGCTAGTACAAACACACTAGCAAAGTGATATTGGTCAAGTTGCTTACTCTCCATGAATCAGGTTTATCATTAGTCAATGAAAATAATAATCATATAGAGACCATGTAGTTGTTAAATGCCTTAAATCAGGCAGGTAAAGAGCTTAGCAAGCCCACAGCAATCTGTTCATAGATGTAGTTATTACTCATTGGTAGTGATGATGATAAAAGGAGTTTGTAATCTGAGTTGCAAGAGTTCAGCAGTTACCTTCACATTTACCACTTGCCATAAAGTTCTACTTTGTGAACCGCTTTCAAGGGTGTCACAACGGCCAAGAGGGCCCTATCCGCCTCCACAGGTTATACAGAGAAGGAGAATCCAATGCCGCATCTGCCGCAGCCAAGGGAGAGGTCTGGCACGCCTCCACCCTCCAGCTTTCTTAACTTCTTCTGATATCAACCATTCCTCCCACAGCACCCCCAAGATTCGTAGTCTTGCCAACCCAAAGGAACAGTTCTACCCTCGAGGGTCACAAGAAGTCTATGTCGATTCACTGGAGTGAGTTTGGTTTTGATGATACGCTCAGATGAGCTGCTGAGGGTCTTGGGATAATATGCCTCATCATCAGTACATGTTCCACTGCAATGCACATGATCGGCTGTTCGAAACCAGCAGCAGCTCCAGCGAGAAAGACTTGGCTATGTAATCCCAAACGAGTACTGAGTACCGTCTCAGAAACCCCCAGGGGGTCACTTTAAGTGTCAGCACTGGCTGGAGGGGAGCAAGTGAGGGAGTGAGTAGACAAGCTCTGCTATGCCCTTGCCCTTCATCGTTTAATTCTTTGGAAAGGATTTTTTAACCCTTTAAAGGCCAAGCAATACTCTGTAATATGCAGAATATGTAAAATATAGTATATATTCAAATAATATGTAATAAAGAATATTATGGCGAGCAATAATAAATTAATTTAAAAACATAATAAGTAAAATACAAACTTTGCTAGCCTTGGAGCTGTACAGGAAAATACCAAGGAATCCAAAGGCAAACCCAAGGTAAAACACACGGTCTACGGTCTTTGACGGTGAAAAACCACCAGCTCTGTAAAGCGCTTTGGTCATTTGCGAGGAGAAAATGTCAGGTATCCTCAGGTACTTAGAATAATCTGGAGTAAATCCTTTGGAATTGCAATAAGCATTATTCTGGAAAGCAAATTGGGAAGACAAAATAAACAGAAATTCCTATCATTTTTCAACTTTGCAAAAATGACTTCTTGATGTACTATTTCAGATCTAAAGGCTGTATTTTCAGCCTACCAGAAGAACAAAGACTTCTGAGCTCAGTCTCACTACTTAATAACTGGGTGGTCTTGGACAAATTTCTTAACCTCTCAATATCAGTTTCCTCATCCATAAAATGGATAATTATAAGGCCAAGCTCGTGGGGTTGATGAAATGAGCTAATGTATACATTACGTGCTTCGAACAATGCCGAGCACAAATAAGCAGTATATAATTGTAGGCAATTATTACCATGTGAAATGCCTTCCAAACAAAAACTTAGAACACCAAGTGTCCCAAAGGGTTTTTCACTAAAAGGAATAAAAATAACACTTTCAGGAAATGATTACAATAGAAAATAAAATGACATAAAAATCAGGACTAACATCAATCCCAGGACATCCAGTGAGTCTGAAATGTCCCCTAATTTCTCTTCCATCAGATATGCCTCAATTCCTTATGAGGAATCTAAGACCAACAGAATAAGAATGGTACCCTATTGTAAAGAGCCTCTTTCTTGATCAGACATTAACATATGCTTAATTGTTCATTGTTTAGGTGTTCTGAATTCAATACAATTCCATGAGGATGAGGACTTTGTCAATTGTGCTCACTGCTACATCTCTGGTCCCTGGAACCTGAGGTGCTCCAAAAATATTTAGGGTAAGGTCTATAAGGGACTTTTTATTTTGACCGTTATGTCTTCTCTCCTACTTAATATTAAAGGAGGTAGCACTGTGGGGTAGGTATTGGGCTGCTAACTGCAAGTTTTGTGGTTCTGGATCACCAACAGCTCTGGGGGAGAAAGATAAGGCCACCCACTCCTAGAAAGAGTTACTGTTTCAGAAATCCTACATCAGAGTCATGATGAGTCAGAGTAAATTTGAGAGCAGTGGGTTTAAGCAATCTTACGTGAATAATTTATTTTCAATGAAAGACATGTCAAGTCTGTGTTTACAATCCATCTTTAAAGATATTCAAGCCCCTAATTCACAATGAAAAATTAATGCGGAAAAAAATCAGAAGGGCAGCGATCATCCAGGGAGAAAGGGTGTGGCAATGGGAGACATGGGGAGAAGGTGGGATAAGGGATGGGGCTCTGAGGGCTCAGAAGTAGAGGAGGTGAAAGAAAATGTGTATAACTGGTGAAGGTAAAATTGCTCTGTGAACCTTCATCTAAATGTTAAATATAACAAGTTAAATATAAAAAAATAAAAGGTACATTTCTCATCATCATAGAATACTTTCTATTGCTGTGCAGTACTGTCAAGTTGGTTCCCACACCTGGTGAAATTGTATAAAAGACGGTTGGTAACACTGGCAGACTCTGCACTATCCTCCCAGCCAGTCCTGTGTTTGAGCCACGGTGGCAGAATTTTTCCCATCACCTCTTTCCACAGATGTACTATACATGATTCCTGTGTTTTCCATCTAACAGGTCCAGGTGCATAATGACCGTTTACGTTGCTGAAATGGTAATAAGTTTTGAATGAATAAGTTTTGCAAGATTCTTTCATGCGATTGTCAGCATAGAATCCAACAAGAACGTCTTCTTTTCCAACTATCAAGCCTTCTTCAGTTTCTACTTGCACACTGCAGTGACAAGGGTATGTTGGAAATATTTCAGATTGCATAAATTGGTAAAAATCTTTCTCTTCCTCATCTTTTTTGGTGTTTTCATTTGAGTAATAGCCACAGTAGATGGTCTTCCTTGTAGGCATGTGGATGCTATCCCTATCACAGCACTTTATTTCAAGACAGATCTTACTTTTATTTTTTTATTTTATTTTAATTTATCTGTTTATCATTTTATTGGGGGCTCATACAACTCTTATCACAATCCATCCATCCCTCCATGGTGCCAAGCACATTTGTCCAATTGTTGCCATCATCATTCTCAAAATATTTGCTTTCTTCTTGAGCCCTGGTATCAGCTCCTCATTTTTCCTCTCCCTCTCCACTCCTCCCTCCCTCATGAACCCTTGACAATCTATAAATTATTGGCTGAGCCCTGGTGGCCTAATTGGTTGAGTGCAGGACTGTGGCCCATGGGCTTGAAGATTCAAATCCAGCGGCAGCTCTAAGGAAATATTGGAAAGCAAATTTGGGAAAGCAAATTTGTCCAAGACCACCCAGTTATTAAGTAGTGCCCACCAATTTGCTGGGTAGCTCCCACGACCACCAGAGGGCAGTGATGGCCCCCCCCCAAAAAATCTATAAATTATTATTATTATTTTGTCCTATCTTACACTATCCGACAATTCCTTTCACCCACTTTTCTGTTGTCCATCCCCCAGGGGGGAGGAGGTTATATGGAGATCGGTTCTCCCTTTCTACCCCACCCTCCTGGTATTGCCACTCACATCACTGGTCCTGAAGGAATCATCTGTCCTGGATTCTTCTGTGTTTCCAGTTCCTATTGAATTTGTAAGGTAGAATTGGGATCGTGATAGTGTGTGTGAGGTGAGGGGGGAGGGCATTTAGGAACTAGAGGAAAGTAGTGTTTCATCGTTCCTACACTGCACCCTGACTGTCTCATCTCCTTCCTGCAACCCTTCTGTAAGGGGATGTCCAGTTGCCTAGAAATGGGTCTTGGGTCCCCAATATGTACTCCCCCACATTCACAATTATTTGATTTTTCTGTCAAGACATATCTTGAAATGCTCTTTTTAACAATGACTGTGATATCATAACTTTTCAATTTTGCATCTCCAGCATATTAGACCTTACAATTGCCCAATTCAAAATCACCAATAGCAGTCCATTTCAACTCACTAATGCCTAGGATCCTGATCATTACACATTCCATTTCATTTTTGATAACTTCTATTTTATATATTCGTAAATTTACGTTCAAAATTGCTTCTCATTTTACTTTGTTTTCTGGTGAATTTTTATTGTAAATTAAGTGGGTCTTCTCATTTTGAATTGTGTTCTATTATAGCAAACGAAGGTCACATTAGTTTTGCTCCAATCTTCTCATTAATGTTAACCCCACTTTGAAGGGGCACTTTCCCCCTGTCCTATTTTGAGCGCCTCCCAAAGGAAGGCGCCATTTTTCAACACGGTATCAGACAATGCTTCACACGTCTAGTTATCAAGTTTTCACTGGCCAAATTTTTGGAAGTAGATTTCCTGATCCTTCATCCTAGCCTGTCTCCTTCTGGAAGTTCTTCTGAAACCTGTTCACCACAGGGTGATCCCGACTGTATTTGAAATGTAGTTAGTATAGCTTCTAGCATCACACCAACAATCTACCACAGTATGGCAAACTGAAAGACCAGTGGAAGTAAATAATCACTCCAGTTTAGAGCAGATTATTTTAGCAAATTGAGTTAGAAAGCATAAGCTTGTCTAAGGTTTTGGTAGGGTGTCATAATCGGAGTGCAAACTGTGGTCTTTTTTTGACTCACACCCTGGTGGTCTAAACCACACAGAATATTCACCGGAGCATTCTGGTGGGTGTCATACTTGCAAGGGGAAATAGGATGCATTTGATGAGACAATGATTAGCACTAACAAAGACCCTGGTGAGACTCACAATAGATGAATCCTGACAAAAGGGGGTGGTAGAGGAGAGTAGAAGAAAGGAAGAACACTTCAAATTCTGACCCAAAACTTACTGGGCCTATTGTGCATGGAAGAAACACTGAAGACCACTGTCCTGAGATATTCTTTAAGCCTTGAACAGAAACTATTCCCTGAAGGAACCCTTTAACTACATAACAGCTTAGTTCAAAAAGTTAAAAAAAAAAAAATCACAGCTTTGAGAAGTGGGCTTTCAAAAGAATCATCTGTAGGAGACCACCTGGACAACACTCATTCTACAGTTCAGATAAGTGTGATGATTGAGGGGACACACAAGGACGACATGAATGAGTGGAATACCTCGAACAAAAGTAATAAGACTGTTGACACAAATTGTAGGAATGTGACTGATGTCGATGAACATGATGTGAATGGAATGGGAATCTGTTTGGCTATGTGTACTATCACTGAAAATTCAGCAAAATACTTTTTTAAAAGAGGCACACCGTTACCATTCACACCTCATCAGATCAAGTCTTCAGAAACCAAGGCAGCATATTTCCAGGTTCTCCAGGAGGAAGCCTGGCTGCTTGGGATCACTGCCTGGCTCCAAATGGCAGCTGTCACCTGGGCGGAGCAGGGTGGACATCACAGTTTCTCCTCGGGCGTTCGTCCTACTCCATCACTGTGCCCCACTCCAGGAGAGGCCACGGCTTCTCTCCTCCCCGTGGCTCTCCATGCTGACTCTTCTAAACACGCCCAGAGCCAGCTGGGTGATGGAACCTACCTCTGGGACACATCCCTTTTTCTTACTTATTCTAGTTTTTTTCTACTTTTTTTATTATATGGAGCACACTGATGTGTAGCTAGTTAACCTCTTGAACTACCTTAAGCACTTCGCAGGAGCAAAATAGGCGTTTTTGGTAAAGCTAGGCATCTCTGAAGTTTTATTGCTGCTCCCTGTTAAAAAAAAAACAAAAACATGGTTCTTTCTTCACCAACACTAGTTATAATCTGGGCACTTCTACGTTATCTACAGACCATCGTCATTACAAGAGAAAATCAGCTGTAGGTTCCCTTCCTCCACAGACTTCTAGGAAGAAGCTGAAACCATCCTGAAGGGAGGAAAAGGAAAGAACAAAAATACTAAAAGGAGAGATTCCCTATGACAAGCCACCATGCAGCTGACAAGTATTTGCGCCAGACCCGCTAATCTCTCTCTTCCATTAGACACCATGGTTTTTTGTTTTGTTTTTTTGTGTGTGCCAAATTCGTATTCCAGAGGAGCCATAAAACTCCCGCAAAGTTCAACATCAGGCCTGACTTAAGATCTTTGAGCCCTCCTGCTAACTTCATCTCCCTGCAGCTGCCTCACTAAGGCAAGCTTTTGATCTGTACTATCTGGATTTCAAGCTGATATACACACAGTCTCTTTGATCTCTTATTTAGTGGCTTCTGGTCTCCTGATGCCTTCAGTCTGGCTGCACAGGGTTTGGGAAGTCAGTCATCATCCTGAGTGTGCTACAAACTCCGCACACCAGGAGTGGGGGCCCTTCACTCACCCGCTCTGCAAGCTTGAAAAGCACTATTTGAGCCATCAGAGAATTTCCCAGTAGCCACAATCAATCCAGTCCACGAATAAACTACTAAGAATTATTTTTCAAATGAAGCAGCTTAAAATGATTTAAAGGATACACAACTTTCCCACAGAGGAAAAGGAAGCAAATCCTCTGTGAAAAGAAATCTTCAGCCCAGTTGGCACTGGAGCTTACACAGTACTTTGAAGTAATAAAAGTAAATGTAGATAGGAATCAGAGACAGGCGAAGTGCAGCCTTTATCAGTTCCTCTAAGTTCCTCTATGCAAAAGTGACCTTTAAATGCAACTGTGAGATTTGTTCAACAGCAAGTTACATGATGTATTGGCAAGAATATGAATATTGCCATTAGCTGCAGACTGACCGTATTTTGCTTAAAACCCATGTCTTAATCCTGTATGAAGGAATTGGACCCAGAGGACTCTTAAGAAGAGGCGGGGGGTGTAGTGAAACAATGTACAAGTTGCTTTTTAAAGAAAAAAAAAAAACAAAAATCACAATTGCAGCCATGTCCCGAGATTCAGTAAACACTGAAGTAGAACAATATAATAACTACTAGTATGTTTAGCCTCTATATTTTAGATCCTAGAAATCATAATTTTTACATTCCACTTTTAAAAACATAATTATTAAACAATATATCAATATATTCTAATGCCATGATATGGAATTCTTCACCTCGTATCTCAATTTCTTGGCAAAAGTTAAAATTCTTAATCGCTCCCATTTTAAAGCTCAATTTTCTGAATAAACTTGGTAGGATAAACAGGAACAGGCTTTGTGGTAATAATATCAGTTTAAATAAAAATAGCCTATGCAATTTAGCTAGACAGTAATCAATAAATTGATTACTGTCAATGTACAGTTGAAAAAAACTGATGGTAATATATTTAGGTCACTTAGTCTAGCGATAGTATCAAAAGAACTACCACGCAAATCAGGAAATAAACATCTGTTTAAACTTTCTTTTCCAGGAAAATTATCTGTATAAAGAATTGTCCTTACCTTAAAAAGGTATCAATTTTTAATATATGTGAGAGTCATAACGCTATGTTCAACTAATTTGCTAAGAATGTTCCAAATACATGATATTTAAATTTGCTACTTTAAATTTTTCACAAAGGTTATTCCCCTTCTTTTACAAAATGTATACACAGCCGGGTAAAGAGTGCGATACAATAGAGTACAGTCACAGAAAAGAATCAGCTGGCACTTGGAATTCATGGCAGTGCAAGTGGTTAACATGCTAGGCTTCTAACAGGAAAATTGGTGCTTCTAGTTTACCTAGAGGCGCCAATAAGAAAGGGCTGGAAATCTACCTGGGTTCATGATTTAGAGTTGGCAGTGATAGCAACTGATACTAATTTTAGAAATACGCAAATGATACAGTAGGTAATTGAAGGCAAAAAAGAAAAGCAAGGGGCATCAGCTATATAGTTAAGTTTTTAAAATATTGTGAAATAACCCACAATTGAAAAAATATTTCTATAATTGTGTATAAAACATCTCTGGTGGCGTAGTGGTTGTGCGCGGGACTGCGGCCCGCTGGGTGGGAGGTTCAAATCCAGCAGCAAGGCTGGGCCTCCTACTCCCACCACCAGAGGGCAGTGATGCCCTCCCCCCCCCCCAAAAAAAAAAAAAAACATCTCTGGGAGGACAGACAGTAAATAGTGGCTTTTACCTGAAAGGAGAAATGAGCGATTGACTTGTCACGAGGGGAATCTTTACCAAAGTACCTCTGAATGTTGGGGCCATATGCATGAATTACCTACTTAGAGATATTTGTAATGTGCTCAGAGGTTCATTCTCTTGGACATATAATAGATGGCCAAGTATAAACAACTATTAAGTGAAATGCTTATGGTCCTGAGAAAATAGCATGGAGGTCACATCTGACCTCTTCAGGCTTCAGCAAAGAGTAGGAAAAACCCTCTACAAGATAAACCAAGGCCAAATGCCACAAGGCAGAGGTCACACATGTTTCCATCCTCCATTCTTATTCTGACAAACTGTTCTTCTCACCACACTATAATTCTCGGTAGGGTTCCATAATCCATTGCTGTGAGTTCCATCACACAGAGTTCACAGATAATATTCAAGATTGCAGGGGTTCATTAGTTAACAGGTTCTTACACGCCAGAATTTTTTAAATAGTTATTAAGGATATGTCCTTGGTCCACAGCAGTGCCACTTTTCAGTTACCGAATCTCTCTCTCATTCTCAGTTTCTCGGTGTCTCAGTTCCTTGGCCTCTCACTCCATAAGCCAGGAAGCCTACCTGCCACAGTCTCAGGGACTCAGTGGTGCCGGTCTTCTGTTCTGTCTCATGGTCTCCTTGCAAAAGCTTCTGCTGCCTCTGCCACTTCAGAAAGGAATTCTGCAAGCACTACCCCAATGCTAACTGCTCTGACATAGCTCTCTCATACACAGAGAAATAACAAAACTGACCAATCCTTGACAATAGTCTTTTACATATTTCCATGGTCATATTGTATTGTATTGTGGTGACTTGTGTGCTGCTGTGATGCTGGGAGCTAAGTCAATGCTATTCCAAATGCCATTCAAACATTTCGTGCAGCAGTATACAAAGAAGAGCCACTGGTACTGAAGGAAAAAAAAAAGCAAGCTGTACTAAAAGCACTGACCAAAAACAGGGCTCCAGAATTGAAGGCATAACAACTGAAATGTTTTCAAGAAACTGACAAAGCACTGGAAGTACTTATTCATCTTTGCCAAGAAATTTGGAAGACAGCTACTCGGCTGACTAACCAGAAGAGCTCCATTAGTGTATCCACTCCAAAGAAAGGTGGCTCAGCAGAATGCTCACAGTATAGAATTCCTTGAGGCTGAGCCCTGGGGGCCTAGTGGTTGTGTGCAGGACTGCGGCCCACAGGGTTCACAGTTCAAATCCAGCAGCAACTCGCCAGGAGCAAAGCTGGACTTCCAACGCCTACCAGGGCAGTGATGCCACCAAAAAAAAAAAAAAAAGAATTCCTTGAATATGCCATTCAAGTTAAATTTTGCTGAAGATCATCCAACAACAGTTACAGTGGTACACTCACAGGGAGCCCACTGTCAAAGGTTTAGTCTGGACTCAGAAGAGCATGTGGAACAAGGGACATCATTGCTAATGTCATATGGATCTTGGCTGAAAGCAGACTGTATCAGAAAGATGTTTACTTATATTTCAGTGACTATATGAAAGCATTCAACTGTATGGTCCACAGTAAATAATCAGAGAAGCTGAAGAAGAATCAGGTGTCTGGGTTAATAATCAGGCTTATTAACAACCTCGAATGTGCAGATGACATAACCTAGCTTGCTGAAAGTGAGGAATTGAGACAGATGAAGACTAAGGATGTTGACCTTCACTGTGAACTGCAACTCAGTGTTAAAGAAAAACAACTTTCTCACAATTGAGACAATAGGTAATATCATGATAAATGAAGAAAAGGCTGAAGCTGTGAAGGGTTTAGTCTTACTTGTATCATGAACACTGCTCATGGAAGCAGCCGTCCAGAATCAAATGACTCATTCATTGGGATGCCACACAAGACGTCTGTGGATTGTGGCCGAGTGAGGATATTACTTTGAGGGCTAACCTGCACCTGATCTAAGCCATGGTCTTTTCAATTGTCTCACTGCATATGAAAGTTGGACATATGAAAATAAAGAAGAATCCACGTGTTTTGATTGCAGCACTGGAAAAGAATTTGAAAGACTGTTGAAAGGACGATTAAATCTGTCTTCAAAGAAGTACAGCCAGATTGCTCTTTAGAGGCAAAGAAGGCGATATTTCAGCTTACATACTTAGGACACATTGTCAGTAGAGGCCAGTCCCTGGGAAAAGAACATCGTGTTAGGTGACGTAGTTGGACAGTAAAATAGAGGAAGGCCCGTGACGTGATGAACTGACGTGGTGGCTGCAACAATGAGATGGGCTCAGCGACGGTGAGGATGGTGCACAACTGGGCAGTGTTTCATTCTGTACTGCATCAAGTCGCTAAGGCACCTAAAAACAACCTCAAGTCTTGGTGGGACTTTGATACAGAAACATGATACAAGAGCTATATTAGGAAATTTCACTTCACCACAAATAGTTTTCTATTTTTTTTTGGGGGGGGGGGCATCACTGCTCTCCGGTGATGGGAGTAGGAGGCCCAGCCCCACTGCTGGAATTGAACCTCCGTCCCAGTGGGCCGCAGTCCCGCACACGACGACTACGCCACCAGGGCTCAGCCCTGCTTTTCTATTTATTTTGTAAAGAGAATTCTACCTGTATATCTAGGAGATAGTCAAACTGCATAGTACGTTATAGCACAAACATTAAGACATGATCATATCTAATGCTCGTCAATACTGTAATACTTTATCTTTGTGCTATTTGAATGATCAGCCTCATTTCATTTGTGTCAATTTTTTTGTTTGAATTATTTTATTGGTAATTCTTTTAAATTCTTTTTTTTTTTAGGCATCACTGCCCTCAGGTTATTGGTAATTCTTATAGTTCTTATAACACTCCATACATCAATTGTATCAAGCATATTTGTATACATGCTGGGATCATCAGGGCATCACTACCCTCTGGTGGTGGGAATCTTTGCTCCTGTGCAGCCGCTGCTGGAATTGAACCTCCATCCCAGTGGGCCGCAGTCCCGCGCACAACCACTACAACACCAGGGCTCAGCCCTCTACGTGTCAATTTTTATAGAGGAGATATTTTCACTTTTTTATATCAAAAAAGTCAACCCTTGAATTTGACCATTCAAACATTTTCTTGAGCATAAGTAACAGTATTTAACTGGGAATCATCTATTGATAGCTGCACAATTATGCTTTCTTAACTTTTTGCTTTCAGTTACCACGCTTTTCAAACAACATCTGCTTTAGCAGGATCTGAGTCAACCCATATCAAGAGGGAAGAGAGATAAGAACTGGGATAGAGGAGGGAAGGGAATTACTAGTTGATAAATTTTACATTCTAAAAAACTCACTAAATTCAAAAGTATGAAGGATGGCCATAGCTAATACTAAAAAATTGGCTAATGTCAAACATTACCGATGAATTAGGGTCACGAGAGAGGGGGTAATGCAAAGTTCAACATCAATCAGAACACTAGAATATATCCACTTGTGTGGCAGTCATATGCTTATGTTAATTTCGTAATTGAGTTGTAGGGGTGGAGTCTTGCCTTTTAATCTGGAAATAGCCATTGAGTAGCCAATGAGGCCTCCGTGTGGGCATGGCTTTCTCCTGAGTCTTCTGGGAAATCTCGCAATATTTCCCTGGTGGAGATATTTCCCTGGTGGAGATGAAAAGCTATCTCCCCAGTTGTTGGTAGTTAGTCTCAGAGACAAGACAAGATGGCAGCATCCGAGGGGCTGGACGAGCCGGAGGAGAAGCCACAAGGCCTTACCCTGATAAAACCAGACCTCTGAAACTGAAGAGGCCATGTGGAGAGCCCGGCCAGCACTGGGTTGCTTCTACCACCACTGGATGCTGTTGATGGACCCTGAGCCCTGGAAGCGAGGCACCATGGGGAGACATCTGCCAGCGCCAGGACTCTGCACCCACTGACCTGTGACTTCGTGAGTAGGAAGGAGACATTATAGACTGGTTTCGGGCATATGGTTAATATCGGACTTATGACTTGGAACTGGACTGGGTTGGGATGCTTTCTTAATGTCCTGTTCCTCTTGTATAGAAACCGTACCCTTATATCCATATGCGAGTCTATGCATTTGTTTCTCTAGTCTACCCAGACTCACACACCTTGCCTTGTGAAGAGCTGACTTTACAACCCAGGCAAGATCCACACCTTCTAAAATTTTCTCAAGCTTTCTGATAAAAAAATGCAAAGATTCAGACTCTCAAACTACCTAATAATAGCTTCATTATTGAATATTAACCCACAACAAATGACTTGCAGTAGTAATTTAAGATTTTTACATTTGCAATTATTTTCTTCTGAAGCAATAAACGAACACTAGCTCTTGCACAATGCATTTGGATGCTATGTTAATTAATTTTTAATACTAAAGTTTCCTGTAAACATTAAAAATGAGAATACTATCTACTGACTTAGCCTTTATGGTATAACATTTTTGTAACCTAGCAAAAGAAGGGAATCTACTGTAATGAATTCATTATTGGAATTATCCCCAAAAAGAGACTGATAGAAATATCATTCGTGAGGAGAGGAACAGTAGATTATGTTGGCTAAAAGTGTAGACTCTGGCAGCTTATTGTTTGAGTTCAAATTCCAGTTGTTCCACAGCCTAGCTGTGTGAACACAGACAAGTGACTTACCCTGCCTCAGCCTGCTCTTCTTTAAAGGGAAGATTCTATGACTCAACAGGTGTTTCTTGTGACAAATACATGAGCTAATATATGCAATGCAATTTGGAAAAGGAGCCAAAATGCAGTAAGCATTCCATAACTATTAGCTTTGTTACCATTATTTCTATCACTTTTCATCTGGTTGTGATAGTTTGAGGGGAAAACTAGTCTAAGGACCCATACCTTTTTTTTTTGGGGGGGGGGGGAGCATCACTGCTCTCCGGTGGTAGGAGTAGGATAGAACCCACACTTTTAACTGGCAAAAAACAAACAAAAAACCCCACAAAAATTCCCGAAGGGTTTTCTATTGCTATAACTCAACAGAGCAGGCACATCACTGTCTTGCAGGACACACACATGCAATGTTCATACTACACAGTGTCCACTGACTTCTAATAAAGTCATCTACCAGGTAGGATTTTACTAGCCTCTATGTGGGGCATTACCTAGGAATGTGTGTTGCCTTTCTTTAAGTCATAGTCAAGGAAATCCTTATTATTTCTTTACCCTGAAATCAAGGAGACATAGCCTGAATTATAATGACTGTGTCTTCCTGTTGCCTCAATCTATATAAACCACTTTTCCAAAAAATGGGTTTGCACATTTTTCTGTGGTCTGTATAACTAAACTGGAGAACATACCTAACAGATTCGGCACATTCAAGTGTAAAAGCCCGCATCCTTCCCCTGCCCAGCTATATGACTTCCATCAGCTACATGACCTGTCCAGACAATACACTCTGTGTTCCACAGGCCAATTTAAGGCCCTAACGTGCTTGCTGATACACGTTTTCTGGGGGTTCAACTCAATTCATATATAAAAAAGCACACTTCTGGTCAATAATCCACAAATGGTAATTCCCATCTGACTCATCATAAGTTGGCTGAATCTTATAAGGCAATTTTACAATTATGTTTAAATTTTAGACTTCATTAAACCAAGATATCTTCTTACCCGTTTGTCCCCCCAGTGTAATAGGATAGTTAACAATGATTTATCCCAAACATGGGTTAGCATGGGGCTATCTTCATGTACATCTCCAAAATGTTTGCATTCATGTTCTAAATTTGTTGATAATACATAGTAATTATGTATATAGTTATAATAATAATAATAATATAGCATTCCAGTTGCTTATACTTTCATCTATGCACAGTGTTTTCTGTGATTATACCCATTTCTTAGAGCACCCATAAATACACAAGCACTAAAGAAATAGATGTAGCATATAATTTTGTCAAGTTCTTCAAGATATTTTTATCCTGTGGTAAAGCTATTATTGAGAAAAGCAATGAACTGAAAATCAATATTTCAAAAGGAAAAATCGCTATCTCTTTAATAGGACCAATGCTGATATTTCCACGCAGAACCCCTGTGTCTCTGTGAACACTTTCTCCCCTAGAAGATAATCTATAGTACTTCTTATGCGAAGTAAGGTGGGGGTGGGAAGATCTGCATCAAGGTATCTAATAAATTAACACAATACGCACTGAATACAGTAATAGCCAGGCACATGGCCTTTCATGGCTTTTGATAAACCTTCATCTGGCCTTGCAAAAATATATTTTTTGAACTTTAGAATTTATTACCTAATTACAGCAAG
>PVJH01032096.1:0-23078 GCA_004026705.1 Nesogale talazaci | reverse complement strand
TTTATTTTTATTATTATTAATTCATTTTATTGGGGGCTCTTACAACGCTTATCACAATCCACACATACATCCATTGTGTCAAGCACTTTTGTACATGTTTCCCTCATCATTCTCAAAACACTTGCTTTCTGCCTGAGCCCCTGGTGTCTACTCCTCATTTTTTTCCTCCCTCACTGCTCCCCACTCTATGAACCCTGTATCATTTATAAATTATTATCATTTTGTCATATCTTACACCGTCCAATCTCTTCACCCACTTCCCTATTGTCCATTCCCAGGCCCAAGAGGAATGGAAGCCTGTGAACGATGGGGCTGGGGAGGAAGGCGGAAGGGATGCTAGACTAGCAGAAGAAAGACCAAGTCAGTCTCCAGCATTTGGACAGCTGGATGTGCCTGAGAAGTGAGATGGTAAGACTGTGTCTTACTTTGTTTGGACAGGTCATCAAGAGGGGCAGGGCATCATGCTGGGCAGAGGATCAGCAAAAAAGGGGAATGCCCTCAAAAACGAGACGCTTGGGCCCAGTGCCTGCAAACATGGCTGAAATGGGAGAACAACGGTGAGCATGGTGCTGGGCTGGGCAGCACTTCCATCTGTGGTGCACCGGTCACTATGAGCAGAACCAACTTGATGGCACAGAATGACCTCCAGCACATGTAGAAGGTCAAACAAACGGGCAGCACAAACCCTCAGTGTCCTTGGATGCTCACCCAAAGGTTCGATGTTTGGGCACACCCAGAGGAGCCTAAGATGAGCAGCCTCTCGAGCTCCTCTGGAGAAAGCAGCCCTGGGGAAATTTGTGGAGGATGATTGCTTGGTGCCCTAAGTGGGTTGGCACAAGCTGGACTGGCTCCCTGGTGAAGAAAAGTGTGGACCTGTCTGGGTTTCTCAGTGATGTTCCGTGGGAGAGAATTCCTTACCAAGAAATGTTTTGAAAATGATGATGGCACCATGTTGTACAAATGTGCTTGACACAATGGATGGATGGATGGATGGATGGATGGATGGATGGATGGATGGATGGATTTGTTAAGAGCTGTAAGCGCCCCCAAAAGAATGATTTAAAATTTTTATAAAGGTGTGTGTGTGTGTGTGTGTGTGTGTGTGTGTGTTTCCTCCCAACTACCACTAGTGCAATGGGGGGCTTGCAGGGTGGGGCCCTCAGGGTGGAGAAGAGTAACAGTGCAGGAGACCGAGAGCCTGGTGGGAGCGGAAGAAACAGGGGCAGGAGGAGAACTGGAGCCTTTTCGACAAGGCCATTTCGGAGACAACTAAAGTCATGCTATGATGTCGCAGACATGGGGCTAGTGACCGTTGATCGATCCACTGCAGGGATGCCAATCACGTCGGAAGAGGGTCAGGGGCCCCTACCCTCCCTCGGAGCCTGTGGGAAAGGGGCAGCGAGAAGGGCAGACAGGGGAGTCCCTGAGCAGGAAGGAAAGAGCACGATCCTGGTAAACCAGAGAGTCCCTGCAGATGTGCCTGACGTGCCCACTGTCGGGTGAGCAGAGACACGTAGAGGTTTAAATATATACACTGACATGGAGTTGATTCCGACTCCTGGTGCCCGTATCGCACAGAGTGGAACTGCCCTTTTGGGGTTTCTGAAGCTGTCCATCTTTACCAGAGCAGAAGCCTCTTCCTTCTTCCCTGGAGTGGCTGGAGGTCAGCAGCCGGATGAGTCAAACACCGCACAGCCAGGGTGCCTTATAACTTTTACACCATTTAAAAGCTGATCGCCATCTGAGGACTGGAAGCGCTCATCTGCAGGCGCTGAGTGCTGTGGGATATGCTCTGGACTCCCTCCCACCACGAGGCCCCCAGCAGCTCAAACCGCCGGCCTCTCTGAGGAAAGGATGAAGCTGCCTAATGCCACAGAGAGGCAGTCTCAGGAGAGGGTTTGCTCCGGAAGTCGGTGTCAACTCAGTGAATTATGTGCTGGCAGGAGGTCTGGGGTGACCCAGTCCCTCCTGGCGCCTCTTGACAGGACCCCTACCCCACCATGGTAAACAGAAGTCCCTTGGTTATTGAGTCAGGTATCGTGAAAGGGCATCTGCTGGTGGAAAGGTACATTCCTGGTCTGCTCAACTTTAAGAGCAGCATTTTCTCTGGCTGGTGGCGGAGAGAGAAGGCAGTGAGAACTATGTCCCTGCTGGCCTCGAAGATAATGCGAACTGCCGTGGGGTGTCCTGCATATGGGGACCACAGCCAAGATCTGAACTCCCAAACAACCAGTGAACCTGGCAAAGGGGCCCCTGCCCCAGACGATTTCACCTGGGGACCTAGTTATCCAGAAGTCAAGGCATGTCACGAGGGAAGAAATATGTGCTGGCTGCAGCTTCCCAAAGCGATGGCAGCCGCACCCAGGGGCCACGGGAACAGCAGAGGGAGGCTGCAAACCTAGCTGTCCGCACTTGAGCCTGATCTACAGGCCACCGCACAACAGCTTTTAATTGCCAGGGGAGCACTAAGTAACTTTATTTTTTTTTTCCCCTGAAACGGGATGGTTAGGCCAAATAAGTTTGGGAACCTCTGTCTTACAGCCTCTGGGGGTGTGATGATGGTCACCAAAAAAAAAACCCTCACTGACATCAACGAGTCCATGCTGACTCCTGGCCAGCCTACAGGACAGAGGGGAACTGCCCTGTGGGTGTCCAAGATAGTAACTACTGAAGGAGTGGAAAGTCTCACGGTTCTCCACAGAGAGGCTGGTGGTTTCAAACTTCTGGCCTTGTGGTCAGAAGCACTCAATTCACGAGTGCTCTTCTCTCTCACACACACACACACACACACACACACACACACACACCCTCACTGCTCTCCAGTTTCGGCGGGTACAGTAGCCCCTGGGTCTTCCCCCACATACAGCGCCCCCGGCGGTCCCACCTGGCTCTGCGCTTGCGCACCCTCCGCTCGTGCTCCGCCTCCTCGTAGTAGTACTCATTGTGGCTGTTGTCCCGCCGCCGGGCCGCCGCTGCGATCACAGCCCGGGACTGGCCGGTGGAGTTGTTGGTGCTGTTCTCTGCACAGAAGCAGGGCAGAGCGGGGAAGGTCACATGGGAACATGACCTCATTTCCCACGCGTGAGCTCTGGGGACAGCAACTGGTCACGATCCGAGGAGCCTGTTCCCCGCCGCCACCCAGCAACACCTCCCGTTCCATCCCTCCAGGCCACCTCCGCGAGAAAGCGCGGAGGGCGGCATGGATCCGCACATGTTCCTCCCGGGTCAGGAGGCTCTGCAGCTCAGATGGCCAAATGGCTCAGAGGCAGGGCAGATGAGCAGGCGCGGGGACCGAACTGGGGGCCGCGCCATTGCATAAGGGGGCAGCAAGGAATCAGCCGCCAAAGACCAGCCACCTGGAGTCATGGAAATGACAGAACAGAAGGGTTGGGACATGGACCAGGGACAAGGGGGGGTGCAAAGGGAGAGAGGAATGAGAGAACCAAGAGGAGGGGGCTTGGAGTCCTGCTTGGGGAGAGACCAGGAGGGGCGGAGGAGCCCGGCCGCTCACCCTCTCCGAGGGAGTACACCTTGAAGCCAGACACTTTCTTGGCCAGCACGGACTTGGGCAGGTTGAGGAGGGCGGGGTTGTAGACGGGGAAGTCATGGTAATACTTCTCCAGGATCCACACTGCCACACGCTGGATGCTGCGGGGGAGACGGCAGGAGGGGGAGGAGGGGGAAGGGACAGACAAGGGGCACAGGGGGAGGGACACATCAGGGCAGGTTGGCAGGGCAGGAAAGGACACGGGACAGGGGCACACGGCCACAGATCTACTTACCAGGCCCCCCATAGGAGCCTTCCCCAGGGGCCTCGATCCCCAGCCAAGGTGACTTCATGCCTGTCCAGCATCGTCCCCACAAAAGGTCCTCTACTGAACCTCTGGGGGGCCTGGGGAGGCAGCTTGACTCCAGTTGAGAAGGTGCTAAAGAACGCTCCCATGGTCTTGCCTCTGAGGCCCCTCCTCTGACCAGCTCATTTCAGTACTCACGCACCAAGTACTCATGAGAAGCAGTGCCTGGGAGCACAGGCAGCCCTAGAGGGGCAGTCCACGTCTGCCCAGTTCAGGCCCCACCCCTCCTCCCTGTGGCCCCGTCTCTCTGACATCTCCAGTCTCCAACGGCAGCTCCATCCTCCCAGCTCACCTTGCCCCAGGACCCAGCACCCCCACCTCCCTTCGCAGCAGGCAGCAAGGTGGAAAACACACAATGCACAAAGTACGCACACGCCTCCCTCCCCATCACAGTCTCCAACCCTAACGGCGCCCTCCACCACCAACACCATCCCCAGGCGCACGGCCGGCCCACCCCCCCCAACCCCCTACCTGCTCCCAGGCACCTTACCTGAGGTGGCCGACATTGTAGAAGCGGCTGGCGCCGTCCGTGGAGCGCACGACCTTGAGGGTGAACTGCGGTTGGAGCTGGCGCAGCTCCAGCAGGACCACGGCCAGGTAGTGCACGAAGAGCAGGGCGTCCACCAACGACACGGCGAACTGCACCACGCCCTGGTAGCTGCGCTCCCGGGCGTCCAGGATGCGCACGCCGTAGAAGAGCCAGTAGGAGACGACGAGCAGGAAGACCAGCACCATGAGCAGGGCGCGCAGCACGAACACGCGGGGCAGCGCGGCCTTGGGCCGGCGGAAGAAGAGGGCCCAGCTGCCCAGCAGCAGGATGAGCAGCTTGAAGGCCACGGAGATGAAGAGCCCCTCGCAGGCCGTGCCGCAGGGTTCCAGCTCCTCCCGCCACAGCAGCGGGGGCAGCAGCAGGAAGGCCAGCGGCGTGAGGAAGGAGAGCAGCGCCAGCGTGGCCCCCGCCGCCACTCCCAGGTGCCGGGAGCAGTCCAGCGGGACACTGTCCTCCATGTCCTTGGCGATGCGTGTGAGGTCATCGTGGGAAATGCTATGCTCCGACGTGCCGGTTACCACTGTGGTCGTTTCACCCCAATTGTCATCCTAGAGGAGGGAGAGGGCCACGCAATTGGGGGGGGGGGGGGGAGGGCAGAAAGAAGACAAACAGGGAGAGACAGAATGAAGGATGATGGGAAAGGAGAAGGAGGTAAAGAGAGGGAGGATAATGAACAAAGAGGCTATCATGGAAGTATTTAGAGCTTCACTGAGGCTGGCCTGCCAATGTTGTTGTCGTTGTTGTTGGCTGCTGTGCAGCGGGCACCCCATGCACAATGGAACAAAACACTGCCCAATTCTGCACCGTTCCCAGGAGGGGTGGTGGCTCAGGGCGTGCAATCCATAGTTTTCACTGGCAGATTTTCAAAAGAGATCGCCAAGTATTTCCTCCCAGTCCATCTTACTCGGGAAGCTCTGCTGATACCGGTTCATGTTCATGGCAACATGCAAGCCTCCACACCAGCAGACAGGTGGTGACTACACCTGAGGTGCACTGGCTGGGACTCGAACCCAAATGGAAAGTAAGAAACCTACCACTGAAACACCAGTGGCTCTCCCCATTAGAAGTATGAGTTGGTTATATCATCATAAAAAGAAACGAAATTCTGATACATGAATGAACCTGGGAAATATGGACGAACTTGAAGGTCATTTTGCTGGAGGAAATAAGTCAGTTACAGAAGGATAAAGAGTGGTTAGTGCAGGGAATGTACGGGCTAACAGAAATAAGGAAGGATACACACCCAGAGAAAGATAAAATAGACAACTGGGACCTACTAAAGATAAAACACTTGTGTGCATCACAAGTTCATTATCAAGAGAGTAAATAAGAGAGTTCACAGATTGGGAAAGGATACTTAGTAACAGCATATCAGACAAAAGGCTTATTGCTAACATCTACAGAATCCTGCAAGCTTACAACAAGAAAGAAACAGATAACCTACTGAAGAGGTGGAAAAGAGACATGAACAGAAGATTCACAAAGAAAGAAACCCAAATGACCAATAAACATGAGACAATGTTCCTGATCATTAGCCATCCGGGAAATGCAAATCAAGACAACTATGAAATATAGTCTAACACAGATACCAGCTCCCTTCTCAACCTTCCTAATGTCTCAACCCTTTAATACAGTTCCTCATATTGTGGTGACCCCCCCAACCATAAAATTATTTTCGTTTCTACTTAGTGATTATCATTTTGCTACTGCTATGAATCAGGTGACCCCCGAAAAAGACCCACAGAGTGAGACCCACTGAACACCCACAAGGATAGCCCAATTCAAGAAAACAGTAAGCAACAAAAGTTGAAGGGAGGGCAAGATAGGAACCTTCATCCATTGCTGGTGGTCTGGTAGATATGTCCAACCACTGTGGAAAGCAACTTGGCAATACCTAAAATAGATGGAAAGCGAGCTACCATGCGACTCATCAATTCCATCACTGGGCATATACTCAGAAGGAATAAGAAGCAGACTGAAACCAGACATCTGCTCTCCAGTGTTCATCGCTTTAGTGTTTACAATTGTCAAAAAAAATGGAAGTAGTCTCAATTTTCATCAACAGATGAATAGAACAACTCTGATACATACACACAATGGAATACCACACATCCCTTAAAAAGAGTGATGAAACTATGAAACACCTCATATCGTGGAAAGTTTTGGAGAATACTATGCTAAGTGAAGCTAGCCAAGTCAAGTACAACATGAGTCCACTGAGGTAAATTCAAACAGCAGAACAGGCATAAGGGAAACCCTGCACAACACACGAGTCCCAGGCCGAGGACCAGATATTCTGGCAAAAACCAGACCAAACCCAATGATTCGTATGTCATTGACACCATATACAGAATGCACCTACACTGAAAGGTGTCTTCAGTGCCTTTTCCCGCCCTCTCATAGGCCTTTAAGGCCCACAAAGAGGTGAAGAGTAAGGACTGCAATGGGGGGGTCAGGGTGCTAACCAACCCGAGGGGAGGGTCATGTTTGCGTCTCCACAGGAAAGGGAGCACGAGAGCAGACCTCATTCCAGTGTGCCACACCTTGAGGACGTCGATGTTCCTGTTTGAAGCAGCTCATTCCCAAAGAGGAGTGCAGGCCCAGGCTCAGCTCAAGACGTGGGGTCCTCATGCAAAATGACTGATCTGCCGAGGACAGCCCTTCGAGAAAAGAGGCTGGCCTGATCCACCCGCCCACCTGGGGCAAACCAAGATAGGCGTGCAATAGACCAGTGACGAGAGTGATGTGACAAGTCCCTAAAGTATTCAGATCGCAAACTTCTGACTTAAGGGGCAGCACTTGGCACTTGGATGGGGATTACTCACAAGGGGGCTATGATAAAAGTCTAAAAGCACAGCAGGTGGGATGGGGGACACCTTAGAACACTCCATTCCTGACAGCAGGAATAGCAGCGTGGTCTTACAGGATGCTTGCCTTTTGGACATGATGGATGAAGACTTACAGGGAGTATGTGTTGTTTGCAAAGCAGGACCCAAGATAGATAACCCTAAAAGTCACGGGGTCAGAACAGATGATTTATAACATGACCCTCTACATATAACACAAAGATAGACAGCTGTTTTAGATCATGATCCCTGTATGTTTTTTATTTGTTCACTTGTTTTCTTCTTTTTGTTTAGTGTTTACCTATACAAGACATGCAGGAAAGGCAATTTACAAAGACAGCGAGTGCACCGGTGAAGGGGGGTGGAGGACATGGGAGGGAGTAGTGGGAAGGGAGGTGGGAAGCCAACAATGGGGGAAGGGGGAAGGGGGAGCCAACAATGATGTGTACAGGGGAATAGTAAGCTTTCTAAAATTGAGGGTGTGGTTTTTCTGATCCTGTTTTTTCAACCGATTTAAATCTGAGTGAAATTACTTAGAGGTGAACAGTGGGTAAATACAATGGGGTAAGAGAAAAACAAATTTATGTATATGTATGTATATGCATGTATAAATACATATGTATGTGTATCTATATGCATAAACAATAAGGAAGCACATGGATTTTGGGCTTCTACTTCAATCTTGACTCAGTACAAGAACAGTTTGTTTTTATAATGTGACATTGTACAGATGCTCGCCTTCCTGACACAATTGCTAAAGACAAAAAGGGTGCGTAAGCAAATGTGGAGAAGAAAGCTGATGATGCCTGGCTATCAAAAGATATACCATCTGTGGTCTTAAAGCTTTTCTAGTTAAACAAGCAATCATCTAGCAGGGGACCAATGTAGTCCACGTGGAAGAAGCACAGCAGCCTGTGAGATCATGAGGTGTTAACAGGAAGAGGTATCAGAAGTTCAAAACCACACAACCAAAAAATTTTGAAGGAGAGTGGATGTAGTGGAGACCCAAAATCCACTTGTAAGATAATTAGGCAGTCTCTCTCAGAAGGGCCACATGGAATGGATGATAAATTCAGGGTGCAGTATAGCACTGATGAACTGCATAACCATCCTCTAGCTCCTAAATATTTCCTCCCCTATTGTTATGGTTTCTATTTGATTTCGATCATTAATGATGTTAGATTTACATATGCTCACTTGTAGATTTAAGATTGTATGGTACGTGAAAGTCAAGATAGAAAATGCTTCCATTACAGGAGTGATGCATCTCTGAGAGTACAGAGAGAGAGGAGGGGTTGGGGGGGGGGAAATAGGGAGCGGATACAGTGCCGGTTTGCAGAAGACTAGGGATGACAGCGGGAGTCCAAGATTCCTTTGTGGGAACTACATAGGAAATAAGCCTCCGGTGAATTCCCTCTGTCCACAACTGAGGGATGGGGAGGAAGGGGTCACTAAACAGAAGGCACTGAAGAGATGAGGAGAAAAAAAATCAAAGGCATAAATTTGACTTGAACAGCTAAAACTTTGTCAGTTGACTGCCCTCTCTGATGCACACTGGCCCTGGTCTGGTAGTCAGTATTTTTGTTTTGTCTTGTTTTCATTCATTCATCTGAGGGTGTATCTCAGGGGTGTTGTGCCCTTGAAGGTCACACTCTTGAAGTGTGTCATATACTGTTGGGTTTTTTTTTTTCAGTATGTGCCACACAGGACTGATGAACCTGTAGGGACAGCACGTACCATAAGGGTGTCTGGGGGCAGGGGAGGAAGACAATGTCAAGGAGCCCAGAAAGAAAACGAATGCTTGGAAGCTGATTGTGGCAGCAATTGTACAATTGTGGTAGGCTGATGTGCTTGACCTATGGAACGATGTGACGTATGTATGAACTCCAATTGCTCATCGATGTACAAGGACGAAGAGTGTGTGCTGTTACATGCCAGCGAGCAGTCGGTTCTGACTCCCGGGACCGTATGTACAAGACAAGGAAACACTGCCCTGGCCGGTGCCCTCCTCTGGGTCCCCCTTGGGTTTGACCCATTGCTGCAGCTTGTGGGTCAAGCCATCGTGCTGAGGGGTCTTCCTCTCTTCACTGCCCCTCTCCTTTACCAAACGTGATGTGCCAATATCTTGGGAGAGCAGAATCATAAAGAAAACAAACAAAAAGAGGTTTGCACACAGGAGACAAACCCTCTCTGATGAGTACCAAAGAGGGGAGGAAAAATGACCCACTAGATAAAAGACGTGCTGATAACGGTGAAGAGACTGGCAAGACACAATGTGCCCTCTCAGTCAGCCCAACAAGAACAAGGCACAGGCAGACCCGAAGAGGAACCCAAGAGTAAGACTAAGGATCGACGATGATGATGATGACGACGACGACGACTCCAATCTATGCGATCCCGCAGCGACGCCATGCCAGTCACTTATCACTGCACACCTAGGTAGAGAGGTGTGCTAAAGAGGTGTGGGAGGGTGAAGGAAACACACCCACCTGCGGATACAGGTTTGGTTGTGATCTTTCTGCCTACATCTTTGTAGGGTGCTGCGTGCATTTCAGGGAGCTCACAAGGGGCAGTCGTGAAAATGTATCTGACATTTATCAGACAGATGCAAACACCTCTCAGATCCAAGTTCCTGGGATCAGGCAAAGGACCCTAGACTGAGGGGGCTTTGACATCAATTGGCACAAGACCGTTCATAATGGCATTGCTCTTCATCTGGCTCCAGTGTCTAGCCATGAAGACACAGCTCAGGGTCTCTTGCCACCAAAGGAGAATGAAGAAAACCGAGTGCTCATGGGAGCAATTAGTGCAAAGAGTCATGGGCCACATGAAGCACAACCTCTCCTGAGAGCAGATGAGCCGGACAGATACTCCGATCAGCTGTTCTGACCGCGATCACAGCACGGGGCTCCTGGGAAAGGCGGAGGCCAACGTAGAACAGAAAATCAAATTCACAAAAAAGACCCGACGTACTGGTCTGACAGACTGGAAGGACCCACCCCGATGATGACCCTAAGAGCGCTTCCTGACCTGGGATTGACGGCCTCCCCAGAGAAGGCAGGCCCGTAAGACGATGACTAACACCCGAGAGAAACCTGTTCCTTCAAACCAGACTCAGGACAGCAAAAAGACAACATTGGCCCAAGGATGACAAGGTCGGAAGGGGTCGGCAATGTGGATGAAAGGAGGCTGAGAACCCCTGGTGGAAATGGGCAAAGCGTTGACACATGGTGGAGAATGCAATCGAATGTCAGGGGAGGCTTCGGGTACAAACTGCCGGCTGGGAAGCTAACCTGCTCTGTCAATGTCAGCCTATGGCAAAATTAAAAATGTTTAAAAATGAATAAAAACACACACACACAAAAAAAAAAAAAAAAAAAAAAACAGGGCTGAGCCCCGGTGGCGTAGTGGTTGTGCACGTGGGACTGCGGCCCACTGGGACGGAGGTTCAATTCCAGCAGTGGGGCTGGGCCTCCTACTCCCACCACCGGAGAGCAGTGATGCCCAAAAAAAAAAAAAAAAAGAATAAAAACACAAGAGCTTTTGTTTCCCAGAAAGGAGGAAAATAAGAAGTCTCTAGACACGAAATAGCAACAACAATATATCATCGATCTGGGATTCACGGGGGTGGAAATGATTAATGCAATTGAATGAGGGGTTGTTATAAGATTTGGGAGAGTCCCCCCCTCCCAATAAAATGATGACTTAAAAAAAAAGAGAAAAAAATCTCTAGAAAAGACACGCATGGCAACTACCGTTGCCACGCGGAGGAAATGGAAGAGCCCTGCACTGGGGCCCTTCGTTTCTGTCATGTCTCGGGGGAAGTGTTGGAACTGAGACGTGCTGATGGCTGCACGGCACGGCGAAGGTCACGCGGGCCGCTGGCTTCTACAGATAAAATGGTTGAAATGGCAGGGATGTGCTGTTCTATCTATTGCAGCTTACTAAAATCAATCAAAAACACAACAAGAAGTACGCGCCTGGGGCCCTCGGGGAACTCTGACACCAGTGGTCCAATAAGAACAGCTGCGCCAGCTTCAATGGCCCTCAGAGCAGAGGGCACAGGAGAGAGGCGCCTCGGGAGCTGCTCGGGCAGGAACAGAAACAGGCCGGCTGCCAGGGTCCCTGGGGTCAGAGCAGACCCCTCGGGGCAGGAACAGCTGTGAACTTGCTGCAGCTGTGAGGTGACGTGGAGGGGCTGGGCAGCATGCATGATTCCCAGCCCAGCTGCAGACATTAACATCACGTCAAGGGCGGCGAACAAGAGCACGGAGGCCCAGGCCCCACCAGAGAGCGAGTGGGATCTGAGTCTCAACCTTTAAAGATCAAACAACTCCCTGGATGATTCTAATGTCCACTCAACGTTGAGCAGCACTGGATCACGGGATCTACTTGGGATGGGATCTGTGGACCCAGCACCATGGGCATCACCTGGAAGCCAATCCCCAGGCCGCCGCCCACTCTGTTGGAACCGGACACTTTTTTAAAAATCCCTGTGAACTGGTCACACCGTGAGAAATCAGAACCCTTCCAGTCCCTATAGGATGCGATGGCTTCAGGAGAAGCCTGAGGGGGATCCGTCTGCAGGTGCATCAAAGGCCTGGCGGGGGTCCCTGAGAGGGCTGTGAGCAGGGGTTCACCAGGCACGGAGACCCTGAAAGGGGCTGGATCAAACTTGTGCAGACCACGCTGCTCCGCCAATGGGCATCCATTCTCCAGTGGGCCACTCCAGGCTTCTGAATCAGGACTCCCCCTGATAAAAGCAGTCTGGTAAAGAGAAAGGGCAAATGCACAAGGACCACGGCTGACTCGTGGTCTCTGGCCTGGGAGGCTGGGGGGTAGGGGGAGAGAAGGTGTCTGACCAGCGCAGGATGCGCTGACCTCTTGGAGATACCTTGGTGTGCCTGTGGCTCCAAAGGGCCATCTGAATGCTCACTGTCCAGGGCGGGCAGACAGAGGTCCCCGGGTGCCCTGAAGTAGGTGAGGACCATCAGGGCAGAGCATCAGGCCCTTTGGTGTCCGTACTTGAACTCCTGGTCTGGCCAGAGGGTGGGAAGCCCAGGGGATTCAGGTGATAAGGCTGAGTTCCCGCCGTGGCGGGGCCAGTGTTGAGGGAGGCTAGGAATCAGCTCATTCGTTAGTGTGCCTGTCGGTCCCCAGACAGGTCAAGAGACCCTACTCTTAAAAGAGAAACTGATGAGAGGATCATGTTCCACTCAAGTGACTGGGTTTGCTCCTCTCCCTAGACCAGTGGTTCTCAACCTTCTGTGGCGGTCATGTACTTGGTGTTCATTTCATGATTGGGAGCGTAGGGGTGAGGTCCAGCCTGTTCATTGGAGATAGCCAACGAGGCCTCTGTGTGGGCATGACTTTTCTCCTGAGAATTCTGGGAAGTCCCACAGTATTTCCCAATTGGAGTAGAGAGCCTTGACGCAGTTCCTAGGAGACAAACTACTGACAAGACAAGATGACAGCATGCTGATAGTTCCTGATGCCTGGAACCTGGAGGAGCCGGAGGACTTTCCCTTATATCCATATGCGTGTTTATGAATTTTGTTTCTCTAGTCTACCCAGACTAACACACCTTCCTAATATCGCTACCCTTTAACACACTTTCTCATGTGGTAGTGACCCCCAACCATAAAATCATTTTCATTGCTACTTCAGAACTGTCATTTTTGCTAGTGTTATGAATCATCATGTAAATATCTGATATACAGGATCTATTTTCTTTCTTTTTAAAGAATCATTTTATTGGGGGCTTTTACAACTCTTATCACAAGTACAGCAGTATATATTTTCATTGTCATAAAATGAACATAATTAAATTGATTCATTACAAATCAATATGCAATTATATATTCTGACTATGTGTTTTCTGATGGTTTTAGGCAACACTTGTGAAACGGTCTTTCAGCACCCCAAGGGGTCACGACCCACGGGTTGAGAACCGGTGACCTAGGCTGATGCCCGGTACACCATATATGCCCTCCCAGCGCAGGAGCGCATCCCAGGTCACTCAGCAACTGGGAGGTCAGGCCTCGGGGCATGGGAAAAGGAGGCGTACACGGTTCCCTCAGCTCTCGATCTAATCCCACGCCCCTGGATTCCCAATGCCCTTCTCACCGATCTCTTCTGCGGAAAGGGGGCTGGGTGCCCCAAACCTCCTAGGACATCAGCCCCGGTGTCCCGGTAAACCCTGCCTCTGCTGTGTTCCGACTACTGTCCTTCCAGTCAGGTGAACCACGGAGACTGGAAGAGGTGCAACGGCCCAGCCCTGCCCCAGAGAACTCTCTTCCTGGGCCGCCTCTTGTCCGTCCTCCCAGGAGGTTCCTTCTCCAACCCCCCTTCTTCAACCACTTTCTCCCACGCCTCCTTTCCTAGGAAGCAGGTGGTGCTGTTCCAGAGGCGAGCACCAGGGCGCGCTCGAGTCCCCTCTTCTGAGGCTGCCCCTCCCTCAGACACGCCCCCCCCAGATGCTCAACCAGCCTGATTGGCTGGGCTGGGGAGAAATCAGCCAATTGCCGTTACTGGTGCCCTGCCCCTCTGGTTCTCACCAGAGAGGACTGCCCCCAAAGGGAACGCGACTGAAATGCCCCGTGTAACAAGACTGCTTCTCAATGCTCAGCAGAAGGAAGCAGGGCACAGACCTGCCTTCTAGGCCTCTCCCCTCTGTGATGGGATCTGCGTATCGACGTGGGTTTTGTTTTTGTTTTTGTTTTTGTTTTGTAAAAAGCCCGCCAGAGGACTCTTAGCCTTCCTACCACCCTGAGCAACAGTGGACACTCACCCGCTCATCCCCTCGAGTGGACTCGTTGTCCAGTAGGGGCTCCCCGGGAGCCTGGATCGTCACCGACTTGTCCCCACGGCTCCCATCCCGGCTCTTAGACCGGTGTCGGTCCCGGCGGTCCCTGCAGCAGGACGGAAGGGGCAGGCACCGGAGTTCAGGTGCTGAAACGGGGCCTCTGGGCAGCTACCCCCACCCCCCACCTCTCCTCTGGACCCAGCCCTGGCTCCACCCCACCCCGCACGTCCCCCTCCCACGCACACCCACCTGTGCTTGCGGGAGCTGCGGGAGTGGCCCGACTTGTAGGAATAGCCCGAGTACTGCGACTCGGTGTCCATGGCGTCTGAACGCCGCGCCTTGTAGCGCTCCAGGGCCGCAGGCTGGGGCCTCTTGGGGGGCCCCACAGCCACCTCCTTTAACACCGGCTTCTTCAGGCCAAGAGGCACCTTCAGGAAGTCAACCGTCACCCTGAGGGACTCTATTTTGCTGGACGGGGGGTGGGCTTGTCTCAGAGAAAATCAAGCGACGCTCCTGCAGAAAGGAAGGACACAGCTGGTGAGAGTGCTTCCCAGAGAACAAGGCCATCCATCCGCAGGTGGCAAGTGCAGGAGGCTCAAATCGGCTGCCATGCCCACCTCTGTGCCACCTCCACAGAGCCTGCCCCCTCATAGCCTGCCCCCCAGGTCCTCCTGCCTTGCTTCCTAGAAAGTGAACCCCAACCCAAGGCTATGCTGAACACCCTGGGGGAGAGAATCCTGACCGTCTTCCAGTCTCAGCCCCGAAAGATGAGGCTTGGAGAGGCAGGCTCTGGCCTGGCAACAGGCTGAACTAATGGAGGCCGAGGCTGGTGCTATCCAGAAACCACCTCCCAAGCCCCTCCCAGATCTTACAGTCCCCCAACCCCTGCCCCTGCCACTCCCCACCCCAAACACTTTTTGAGCAGACCCACAGGTGGTGAGTGCTATAGCTGCTTCTCTTGGCACCAGGTCCCCAACATCTATGTCATCCACACCCACAGTTACTGGCCAGGTCAGCTTGGCCGCCTGCTTTAAGCCTGTGAGTGAGTGAGTGAGTGAGTGAGTGAGTGAGTGAGTGAGTGAGTAGGTGGGTGGGTGGGTGCACTCCCTCTAGAGGTGGGAGCGAGAATAGAAGCGCCAGATAATGGGAAGGAGGCGGGGAAGGCATGCATAAAAGCCTACTGTCCTGGAATTGGAGGGGTCATGAGACTTCCAGCTTCTGAGGGGCAGCAGGACAGCATCTTCTGTGTAGGGAAGAAGTTCCTAAACTGGTTGGGCCTAACATCCTTTTTCAGGTAACAAATTTTAAAAAGCACTCAGCAAAGCCCCGCAGCAAGGAAACCCCTTTGCACCAGACCCCCTAGTGCAGTAAGGCAGGACAAAGTAATGCAGGTATCTGGTTTTGCAGCCCCCTGGATCATTCCATCGCCAACCCTGGGAACAAACCACTGCTGACATTCCCTCATTCTCCGCTCCCCAGCTCAGCCCCTACCCTCGCAGAGCAACGCTCCCCCCCCACCAACTTCAGCATCCAGTGTTATCTCCCTCCTTTGGTCCCCAGAGACACAGTCATCGCCATGCTCTGAGCAGTCATTCCCTACCTGTAGTCATCGGTCCCTCGCATCTTTTTAAAGCACTCTCCATGAGCCCTGTGTTCTGCCAGGCCCCGGGCAGATAGACGGAAGCCTGAATGGCATAGCCATGCTGCATCAGGCCGCTCATCGGGAGTCAGCAATTCAACAGCGGCAGCCACTTCGCGGGAGAAAGATACAGTTTTCTACTCCTGTGAAGAGTTCCCTGGCCAGAAACCCAGAGGGGCAGTTCTGCTCGGTACTGCAGTCAGAACGGACGCGATGGCAGTGGGTGCAGAGGTTTCTCGGTATGAGTACAGTTGTGAAACAGGTCCTACATTTACTGTCTACAGGGACGAGGGTCTAGCAGGGGAAAAAAAAAACAGATAAAACAAGTAAAGGGGGTAAGTATACGTGACTGATTGCAGAAAGGATCCGGAGGAGAGAGCAAGAAGCTGCGAGAGGGAACGAGGGGAGGGCGACAGAAGCCACTGTAAACCAACTGGTTCACAAAGCGCTCTCTGGCAAATGAGGCCTAAAAACAGAAGAGAGGAATCAGCCTGGCCGAGCGTGGAGGGGGAGGCTATGGTGACACGCACGAACTGCACGTGTGAGGCCCAAAGTAGGAAGGGGCTAGATGGTAAGGAAAGAGCCCGTGGTGACCGAGTACAGAAGGGAGAAGGCTCTGGAAGCCACAGAGAAAGCCAGGCACTCTGTGAATGCCAGATCCCTGGATCTGGTGAAGAGTTTGGATCTGGTGAAGGCAATGGGGAGCCTTCAAAGGGTTGGATGTCCTGGAAAGAGGGAAAAGCAGAAGTCAGGAGCCTTCTGCAGCATTCCAGGCTCGGATCAGGGTCGTCCAGCTGAGTGGATGGAGACAGAGACACGCTGGAGGCATTCACCAGCACTGGGATCAACAAGTCCTAATGCAGCACTGGTTGGGGGAGAAGCATGGGTATCGCAAACCAAGGGGGAGCAGGAGGGGCAGATAGCTGTGCCACTATTAAGGCGGGGACAGGTGGACCGAGGAAGAAGCGGGTTTGGAGACAATGAGCTCTGTTTTCAGTCTACTCCATTCTTGGCCGAGAGACAGGCAGTGACGTCGGCAGCTGAATGCACACACCTGGGCACAGAGACAGTCTGGGCCGGAGAGATCCACTGTGTTCAGAGACATGGGAATAAACGGGCTCTCCCAGGTGAGGATAGAATTGACAAAGAGACGGTCCAAGAAGATGGGTCCCCAAGAACTAGTGGAGGCAGGGAGACTGAGCAACAGGTGGGCTCCCCGCAGCCAAGAACTTGGAGAGGGTTGCAAGATTGGGGATAATCAACTGAGTCAACAGCCGCAGAGAGGTGGGTTCCAGGAAGCACTGCAATGCATTTGCTTTGCAGAGCTGTCACCTTTCCGGCAACGAAACTCCATCGCCCGCAACCTGCGAGTCGTAAATATGATTGATGTCTGTTTGTAACCGCCTACCCTCCCATGGGAACGGAGCAGGAAATGGATATACCAACGTGAGAAATGAATCTGCTCCTACTCTCAGGGAAGCCCCGCTAACTGCGGGGAAACGGACGAAATCAATGCTAAACGCGTGCAGTTATTCTCCTCGCCCAGTGGTCTGGAGTCGGTCCAGCGGCTAGCAATGTCTGTTAGTCTCCCTTGTCAAGGCAAGTGTGCGACACCTTCAGCCAGCCCTCCACCTTTCCGAGAGCCTTTGCCACCACCAGGGCTTCTGTCATGCCCTTCTCGGCAAATGGCATCTGGGGCTTCTTCCATCTCTTCTGCTGAGAACGAGTTCTTGCGGTGGGACGTTCACTCAGTGTACTGTCAGATGTCTCCACGGTCCCTCCTGTGTTGGGTTTCCAGCCCAATGTCTCCGCTTTACAGGCCGAATTTCAGCGGGAAACTCCTGGGAGAAGTGGGGTGCCAAGCACGGTGGGGCAATGGAGAGGGAGCAGGACTGCCGTCGGGACGTCGGGTCTAGCCACAGACACTAGAAAGCAGAATCTCCATATCCGCCTGCTCCCCCCTGAACACGCAAGCCCACCAAGGCCAGTGGCAAAGAGCCTTAGGATGTGCGGCTCAGATGCCTGGGTCACAACTCTAACTCTCCCCATTAGCGCGCAAGTACCTTCACATCTCCCCTGCATGTCGGTCTGGTAGGTGCATCGGTAAAACAGAAAAGATGATAATGGCTACTTCTGGGGGTCCTTCTGAGGAGTGCGTGAGTGAACAAAGTGCTCTGGAAACTGCCCAGTGAGTAATTACTTAAGTCATTAATAAGCTCTGGCTCCAGGATCATGCATAAGCCAATCCCAGACACTCTCTCTGAGAATGGGGAAAGAGATCACATAAATAAACCCTGTTGTTTAATGACTAAATAAGGAATGCGTGCACACACACCACTTCTAACACACCCGGGGGGGGGGGGGGGGGGGGGGGAGTTAATGCCACTCTAAGGTCCTACAGATATAGTCTAGACACTAGACAAGGAGGCCAGTCCCTCCCAACCCTTTTGCGTGCAGCCCCTTACCTGCCTCCCCCACAACTTATTCAAGTGCCTACCCAGACCTTCCTCTCCTGACCAGCTGCTCCTACCCCTCCGGGCCCAAGTCAGGGTGCTCAGAAAGCAATAAACTCTGGCCTCTTCCCCCCACCAAGCACAGGGGCCAAAAGTTAACCCAACTGTTGAGACCCCTGTCTGCTCTCAAGCGCCCCACTGCATCCCAGACAACAATTCCTAGTATGAGAGAGGCTGGGGGTGGGAGGGGGTGTCAAGCAAGGAGAAAGGCCGAAGTTCCCCTTATTTAATCAGGCTCAGGAATCAGGGGTTTGGGAGGGTCTCAGGGTGGGCAGTGTTCCCAGGGAGGAGGGTGGGGGAGGGGATCACTAGCTGAGATCAACAAGTGGAAATGTCAGAGAGACATGATGAGAGGGGGAGGGACGTCCAGCCGTGCAGGGCAGGGGACCGCGTGTTGGGGGGCGGTGGCAGGATGCTGCCAGAAGGGAATGTGTCCCTCTGCTTTTTACCTTGCCCCCCCCGAGCCCCCCCACCCCCACCGACACATAAACACACACACACGCACACGCACACGCACACGCTCTGCTCAAGCCAACCATGGATTATCTGGGGTTAACAGGAGGCCAGAGAGGAGAGCAGGAGGGAAGGGAGAGCCCATCACAGAAAGGAGACCCTTCTCCCCTCCAAAGGCCTTTCAGAAATAAAATTAATGGAATGTGTCTCAGTATCATCCCAAGGGGACAGGGGGGAGGGCTGGGGGGGAATGTGGGGGCTTTTGTCCGGGCTGCCCAGCTTCTCCCACATTGATCACCATGGCAACCAAAGCCCCCTGTTGCCTAGGTGATGGCAGCTGGGTCCTGGAACCCATACCCAGCATCCAAAGCGAGGGAGGTTATGGAGCCGGTGGGGTGGGGAGGGTTAGGGACAGAGTGGGGAGAGAATGGGGTTTCTCCTCTGGCAGCCCCAGCTTTTGTCTGAGCACTGAGATCAGGTTTCTTCAGGGAACAATCGGAGGCCTCTGGAAAAAAAATATATACTCAGAATCTGGCAACAAGCAGAGAGAGGAAGGCCCTGGGAGATGGTGGGATGAGGGGAGGTTGACGTTGGCCAAAATGCAGACCAAAAACAGGGCCCGCTTCCAACCACCCAGTGAGACGAGGCAGAGAAGTGGACAGGGCCTTGGGCCCACCTGAAGGCGCCCACGCGTGAGGCTCGTGCTGAGGGCAGCTGACCCCACGACAACCTCTCTGCCCTCTGCTGCATCCCTGGTCCACCTCCTAGAACCTGGGTGAGGAGAGGAGGCCAAGCAAAGATGAAGACCCAGCCCGCCCAAAGCGACACAGAGCCCCCGGGGAGGTCACCAGAGAAGGAAAGGTGGGGAGTGGCGCAATCCAGACGGGCACCCACTGTTGCTCACCTCTACCAACAGCAGGTCTGAGGCACCAGGCAGGAGGGGCACTGGTCATGCTCTTGGGTTTGACTTTCAAAGGAAGTCCAGCCCCACAGTGGAGGAAAGCGGAACCGAGGACAAGAACCCGAAACCTCTCCGGCAGGAGCACATCTCTAAAGGGATGATGTTTCCAACCAGGGTCTTCCCTCCCCTCAGTCAGGGGCAGGGGGAAGATGAGTGCGATGATCCCTTCAGCCCCCTGGGCCCTAAAGGTATCAGTGTCCTGCCGGAAGCCTGCCTGGGTGTGGCTCTAAGAACTAACGTTGGCCTTCCCATGCTGGTTTCTGGCAAAACAAACTGCTGTCTAGTCCATTGTGGTTCATAGACTATAGATGACAGCGCTGCAGGATTCTGAAGGCTATCATTTTATGGAAAGACACTGCCTCGTCCTTTTGCTGCCCAGGACTGGTGGGTGGAAACCAGCAACCTTTGGGGGAGGGGGAGTGCTATGGGGGCTCCTTTCCATAACACGGCTCTAGGAGTTCCCGCCATCAATATGTCTTGTTTTCTAAAATAGCCAGGCAACGCCTAAACATGTGCAAATGAGTTGGAAGCCCCCAACTCCTCACCTGGCAACAGGACTCAGGAATGGGGTGGGGCATGATGCAGTCATGCATATTCATCACACTCCTATAGATGACAACTTGGTGTTAAAGGCCCTAGCATGCATATTCATCAAGGCCCCAGGAATGGAAGGACCAGGGACCCAGGAGCTTTTCCTTTGGGGGCTTCCTGAGAGACCCATCACAGCATGGGAGAGAGTGGGGTGCATGCCTGCGACCATGGCAACCTCAGGCCAAGCCCTCTCCCAGACCCTGCCTGAGGTATCTCCCTGCTTCCGTCCTTCCTGGTTATAAAAAATGGGGACCTGTAAGTATCGGTAGTCGTCTCCTTGGGTCCCGTGAGCCAGTCTAGAGAACTAGTAAGCCCAGATGGGGCAATGAGGGTCCTCTTGAGCAGGACTCAGGACAGAGTCCACCTCGGAAGAGCTGGTGAGCTGGGAGTTGATGTGTGAACACCCAACTCCGGGTGGCACAACCAATAACCGAACCCACTGCCATGGAGTCAGTGCCAACTGACAGCGACCCCGTCGGACAGGGTAGAACTGCCCCTGGGGGTCTCTCTACGAGATGGACAGCCTTAGCTTTCTCCCAAGGAGGATCTGGCAGCTCCAAACGGCTGAGCCTGGGTTTGGTTAGAGCTCTGCTCTGGGTAGGTAGATGGCTGAAAATAGGCTGCACAGGCAATAGGTACAGGAAACTTGAGAGAGGAGCTGTTCGGTTTGAAGTACAGAGACTCCTGCAGACCCCTCCCTGAGCCTACCTCCAGTAATATTGGTCATCCCGGGTGATGAGGAATGGATTCTAAAGCAACTCGGGGTGCTTAGGGTGGCAGACTATCACAAAAGAACTGACTGGAAACGGATCATGCAGATACGAGAAGACGCGGTTTAAATGTCTTTCCAGATAGGAGTCAGATTGATGGCGGTCTTTACCACACACAGGTGATTACAGTGGGATTTGCCTGCCTGGCCCTTGAGCAGGGAGTGTACCTCACACTGGGTCTAACTGCAGATCCCTGCACTCCCTCCGCTGTCCATGTGGACACCCCAGCTCCTTAACCCCTCCTCACATAGGCCCTTATACCTGGCTAGAGTGGAGAAGATGAGATTGTCCACCCAGACAAGAATTTCAAATGTCACTCACTAGGCCCCACTCACAATGTGCACAGGCATCAATGCAATTGCCACTCACAGAACAACATACTCACCCTCCAGGGACATGTAGATGGGGGGAGAGGGGCATAGCTGGAGAGGAGAGCCCAGAACCAGCCTCCCAGACCAATATCCAACAAGCTAGCTGTCCAGCCTGAAGACCAAGCAACCATCAAGCCCTCAGGCAGGTACAAGGCAGGCAGAAGTTCAAAGACACATCTGTCCCACAACAGGGCCCCCGGTTGCTCCTCTTTGCTGCACTGCGCCTAATCCAGACACTTGGGGGGGGGGGGCGTGAAGGTATTGCCACAGGATGAAAGTGCATGCCCCTGCTCGGCTTGCAGGGGAGAGATGGAGGTGCCTGAACCTTGAGAGAACCTACACCACCCTGCAATATCCCCCCTTCTCCCACTCCAGGTGGAGCCAGTCCCTTCCAGCAGGGTCTAGTTCTAAGCTGAAGGGGCCTCAGAGGGATCACTCCAGGTTTTACAGATCCAAAGGTGGCTGTCCCATTGCCACAAACTTACTGTCCGAGCACTCTGAGGGTGGGACACTCACTACGCCGCTCCTGAGGAAGCACATGTTTGGGCCTCCTCTTCTGGTCAGAAGGGGCCTGGTGGCACAGTGGTTACACCCTGGGCTGCGATCTGCCAGTCAGGCAGTTCTAAACCACCAGCCGCTCCAAGGGACAAAGAGGGGACTTTTGACTCCTGTAAAGAATTAGTGTCAGAAACCCACAGGGGCAGTTCTACCCTGTCCTATAGGTCGCTTGTTTTTAGGGCTAGCCAGAGAGCAATCAAATCTGTTTTGGGAGAGAGGTGTGGCCAGAATGCACCTCAGAAGGGAGCTGGGTGCAACTCTGTCTCGTGTACTTTGAGTGTGCTATCAGGAGAGGCCAGTCCCTGGGAAAGGGCATCGTGCATGGTCAAGCAGAAGGTCAGCAGAAAAAGAAGCCCCCTGACAAAAAGGTCAGACACAGTGGCTGCGGCCATGGCCCCAAACAAAGCGATTGTGAGGGCGGTGCAGGGCTGGCGGACATTGATGCAGCTGAACATCGGGTCTGCCAAGAATCAGAGTGGGCTTCCTCTGGACTCCCCTGTCTTCTTAGCAGCGACAAAGGGACAGAGACTCGACAGGCCCAGGCCAAGCGAGCCCAAGACCGATGAGTCCTCACCCCACAAAAGCATGGGTTCTGTACCCATCATTCACCACCGTCCCCCACAGCCCACCCAGGCCAGGAGGCCCCTGCCGGGTTTCCATCTATCACAGAAAAGAAGCCACTCATGAGGCAAGGCCAGTTCCAGACCCCAGACCAGAAGTGGGAGGAGGAATTGTCCCCCCGCCCTGTCCACAGTCCTCTCTGGGATGCCTGGGTCTCAGAGAGCTGGGATGGGAGAGAGCCCGGCCAGGGTGCCCAGGAGCTGGCACGCAGTGCTCCCACCCCCGCCCTGTTAACCAGGCACTCTCCCAGGACAGCGCTAGACATGAGCTCACCACGCTTATAGCCCAGGGCTGGGGGACAAGGGCCTTCTCCCAACCGAGATCAGTAGCAGAGGAGGGGCCCTGTTTGGGTCACCCAGGCATCGCTGCTTCCCGAGCAGCCTTTCGCCACCAGACCCTGGCGCAGGGCACATCAGCGGGGAGAGGCCTACGAACTGGGCACCTGGCCAGGACACCTGAGCTTGAATTCTAACAGAAAGGGAGCTGGGGAAACGACGCCAAGCCTCCCTCTACCTGCTTCCTCACTGTCCCTCAGTCTAAGGCAGG
>PVJH01032095.1:0-23060 GCA_004026705.1 Nesogale talazaci | reverse complement strand
CTACAAACCCCAGGCAACAAACTGCAACAGAGTTCAGGCATATTCGGCCTGTAGCCAGGTCAAGCATGTCTGAGCCGGAGGGCTCCTGACAGGTCCCCCTTTTTTATTTTTTCAAGTAATATCCTCCCGGGAACTCCGCCTGTCTTAGGTTGTCAGGACGCACACTCAGTCCTTACCCGTCATCGGTCAATGGCCTTCTTCTAATTTCTATCACCATAGATTAGTTTTTACCTGTTCTTGGACTTCATATAAATAGAATCATATCCATCTACAGAGATTATATTTTTAGAAACAATTGTTGCATTCAATCTTTTGCAACACGATCATTTTGTGCATGATAGATAGTGGCAGTCTATTAAAATAAATATATATTTAAGAAACAGACATGTATTGAATAGCTCATTTCCCCCATGGATTTATTAGGCTATGCTACCTGTGTTTTGTTCCAAGTTTTCACAGAGAGCAATTCTTTTCCTGGATCTTCTATTTTGGTTGTACATCACTGTATCTGAACCATAGGACCATTATTTGTACAGATTCACAGAACTCCCTGTCTGCTAAGAAAAATTTCCTGACCTAACTTTGCTTCAAAGATTATCTTGGATATTCTTAAATTTTCATACTCCAGATAGATCTTGGGTCAGTTTGCAAATTTCATAAAAAACAATTTGTCAAAATGTTTTACAATACTGAATCACCTATACTTGAGTGCACCTCTAATTCTTCTTTTATGACTTTAAAGAATCACATATATTTTCTCCATGAAAGCATTGCACATCTGTTTTTATACATTCTTCTTGATGTTTTATAAATTTTCTTCAGTAACAACTTCCCAAAGACATCCACACCCTAATCAGTGAAATTGTGAATGTATTAGATTACATGGCAAAGTTATGATGGCAGATAGGTGAGATAGGGTGATCGTTCTGGATTATCTGGGTGAGTAATCCCATGATCATTAAACAGTGGATGAAGGAGCAAAAGAGTGGTCAGACTCAGAGAAAACGTTATGATGAAAACAGTTCAGAATGACTCCATATGAGAAGGACTCATGGACTTGCTATTGTTGGCTATGTTGATGGAGAAAGAGGCCCATGTGCCAAGAAATACAGGTAGTGTCTAGGAGTTGAAAAGTCAAGGAAATGTATTCCCCTCTAGATCTGCCAGAAAGGAACTTGGTTTGCCAACATTTTTTTTTTTAAAGCCCACTAAGCTAATAAATTTGTATTGTATAATTTGCTAACAAGAAGACTTGGGGTGCAGGGGTGAAGCACTCTGTTGCTAATGGAAATGTTGAATATTCAAACTTAAAAGATATTCTGTGGAAAAAGATGTTGCAGGATGCTCCCATCAAAATTGCAGGTCTGGAAGCCCTATCAGGTAGTTCTCCTCTGTCATTAAAGAGTATGATCTTAAAGGATTGAGTAGAACTGCCCCATAGGGTTTCAAAGGCCATGAATATTTATAGAAGCACATTGCCACATCTTCCTCATGGTGGGTTAGAATGACTGATCGGTTGTTTAGCAGTCTAGTGCTTTAACCATCCTGCACCAGCACTAAGTAATTTATTATAGCAATCATATGAAACTAATAGATGTTCCCATGAGGAACGCATGTGTTTGTCTTTCCCCCTAATTTTCCACATGACTCTTTGTTAGTGTACAAGAGAAGCAATGGATTTTGTATGCTATAGAGTATTTGTAGTTGTAGGTCAGTATGAGTCAGAATATACTTGATAACACTGATTTTGGTTGATTTTGTAGTTTTGTCTCCCATGTTGGGATAACAGTTAAGTGCTTGGTTATTAGCTAAAAGGTTGGCAGATGGAACCTACCCAGGGGCTCCTTAAGAGAGAGACCTGATGACTTGATCCTGTCAGATTGCAGTCTAGAAAATTATATGGAACACATTTGCTGTCTCCTAAGGGGTCACTATGAAACTAAAGGGACTTAGGACCTATCAAGAATAAGTAGTCAAATAAGTAGTCAAACCAAAACATAAAGTACAAATTAAAAAAAATTAAGTACAAAATTTGAGAAATTAATTACATTGAAAATAAAACAAAACAAAAACAACAAAGGAGACAATCAGAAAACCAAAGGGCAGTTTTTTAAAAGAAAAAGCAATAAAATAAACCTCCACTAAGTGTGGTCAAAAGAATGAGAAAACCCATTAGCCCAGAATATTTATAATTATCTCACTTTGTAAAAAACAATTCAATGATAGAAATATGGATGTTACATAGCAGGCAAATATATATACATATGAAACATCAAAATTTGACTGCAAAATAATTTTTATATGCTATATTATAAAATATAATGAGTATTCAACAATTTAGTGAAAATGTTTTATTTTCTCATTTTATTCTACAAACTTTGGGACATATTTTAAATCAGAAGACATAATTGTCTAGCAGAAAATATTTTCAGTAATGTCAAAATATATAAATATCCTTATATGTAAAGTACTTTATGCATTTATAAATCAAACAAATAGAAAATAAGAGACAAAGCTACGTGTGCATATATATATATATATATACATATGCAAGTTCAAAATAAGTATTTATTACATTTTGCATTTCTTATTACTTCATGGTTGAAGTAAGCCACCCGGGTTATAACTAAAGAATATTTGGGAATGAGGGGCAATAGACTCGTTTCTCTTATTATGTACTATCCAGACAGTTCCACTCAGAAGCTTTATGAATGATAGGTTGAAAGGCTATCCAGTTCTCAAGTTCTGCACCATCCTCACAGCTGTGTTTGAGCCCATTATTGCAGCCACTGTGCCAATCCATCATCGTGAGGGTTGTCGTCTTTGCTTTCCTTTTTTCCCTTCTTCAGGGAGTGGCCTCTCTTGATGATATGTTCAAAGTATGAGAAACAAAGTCTTGGCATCTCCACTTCTAAGGAGCATTTTGGTTGTACTGTTTGAAAACGGATTTGTTTATTCTTCTGGCAGTACTTTTAATATTCCCCAGGAAATGTTTTTTAAAAAAATATTTTAGCCAACACCATAATTTAAAAGCATGGGTTCTTCTTTGGCCTTTCTTATCCATTTTCCAGTTTCACATGTGTAAAAGGCAATCAAAATTACCATGGCTTGAAACAGGTACATCTTAATCATCAAAGTGACACCCCTGTTCTTCAACACTTTAAAGAGGTCTGTGTTAATCAGGGTAGACTAGAAAACTAATTCATAAGCACCCATAAGTATATAAGAGAGAAACAAATTTCTAAACACTGATAATGTATATAAGAGTTTTATTTAAGGGTAATTGCACATTAAGAAAACATCCCAGCCCAGTCTAGATCGTCCATAAGTATGATATCAGCCCATATGTCCAACAGCAATTCACAAAGTCCTCTTCAGATTTATGAAACACATGCAAGATGCCAAATGCAGAATGATCACAAGCCAGTGGATAGAAAGTCTCTGGAACCAGTGGAATTGTAAGCATCTCAGCACTACCAGGGGTCTCTTTGTGGCTTCTTTGACTTTAGAGGTCTGGTTGCATCCATGTGGCTTGTGTGCTCAGGGCACTAGGATAGCTTCATGTGACTTCTCTTCAGCGATGGCTGAGAGGAAGTATGCCTTGTCAGTAAAGTCTCTAAGCAAGTGAGAGAGTGTCTCCTGTTTCCAGGAAGGAAATCCCAGATTTCTCAGAATCCTCAGAGGAGAAGGGCATGCCCACACAGAGGTCTCATTGGTTATCTCCAGATGGACAGGTTAGACTCCACCTCTACATTCTTAATCCTCAAATTGACACCAGATTAGATGGCTGCTTCTTTGCCCTCTGATATTCAGGAATAGAGAACTAGACTGAAATTATTAATGAACATAGATACAAAATCCTAGACAAAATATTGGCCAAAAGAATACAAAAGTATAAAAAAATCTATCATTCACCATAATCAGGTGGAATTCATCCCAGGGATGCAGGGATGCTTTAACATGCCCAAGTCCATCAATATCATATACCATATTGATAAGAAAAAGTATAGAAATCACATGACAATATTGATAAATGCAGAAAAAACATTTGACAATATCCAACACCTATTCCTAATTAAGACACTCAAGAAGATAGGAATAGAAGGACAATTCCTCAAGTTAATACAAGCAATCTAAGAAAAGTCAACAGCCAACATCATAGTCAATGGAGAAAAGACAAAAAAGGGGGACCAATCAAGGATGGCCCTTGTTCCCACTTCTATTCAACATCAATACTGGAGGTCCCAGCCAACAACATAATAAAGCAGAAAGACATTTAAGGTATCCACCTGGAAGAGGAGGAGGTGAAACTATTGCAATTTGCAGACGGCCCGATTCTATACACTGCAAATCCCCAAAGTACTCCCCAGGAGTACTGACAGCAATAGAGGAATACAGAAGAGTGGTGGGATACAAGATCAACCAAACAGAAGTCTATTGGTTTGCTATATACATCAGAAAAGACCATGGGAGAAGAGATCAAGAAGGCAGTACTTCTCACAATAGCCAAGAATAAATGGAAATATCTAGGGATATACTTAACTCCCAAACCAAAAGACTTATACAAGGAAAACTTTAGGACCCTACTAAAGGAAAAGCGACCTCCATAAGTGGAAGGGTGTCCCATACTCATGGATTGAAAGACTCAATATAGTAAAGATGTCATTCTTACCTAAAGCACCATATAAGTTTAACATTATTCTGATCCAAATACCAACAATCTTCTTCAAAGGACTGGAAAAACTGACCACCAATTTCATATGGAGAGGGAAGAAGTCTAGAGTTAAGAGAGAACTTCTCAAGAAGAAGGACAAAATCAAAGGGGTCACTTTACCTGACATTAAGACCTACTACACAGCCACAGTGGCCAAAACAGCATGGTCCTGATATAATGAAAAATATTCAGACCAATGGAAAATAACAAAAAATCCAGAAATAAAACCAAGAGCATCTAGGCAACCAATCTTCAACAAGAGCCTAAAAAGTATGTGGGAGGCGGCTGCCCTCTTTAACAAGTGGTGCTGAAAAATTATGAACACAATCTTTACCTTACTTCATACACAGGAATGAACTCAAGGTGGATCACGGATCTAGTAGTAAAAGCCCAAACCACCAGGACCATCAGCAAAGGAATCAGAACAAGTCTAAGAACTTTGGCCCAGGGAATACATAGGCTAACTGTAATAGGAAAGGTACACATATAGGTGAATCTGAAATCGATAAGTGGAATTTACTAAGATTAAAACTCCTGTGTGTATTGAAAAACTTCACCAAGAGTGTAACAAGAGAACCCACTGACCGGGAGACGATTTTTAGTAATGACATAACAGACAAAGGTCGTATTACAAAAACCTACAATGCCCTCCTATCCTGCAAAATTAGGGAAACAGTTAACCTCCTGAGGATGTGGGCACAAGACCCGAAAAGAAGTTTCACTAGGGAGGAAAATCAAATGTCCACAAAACATATGAGAAAATGCTCCCGATTATTAGTCATCAGAGAGATGCAATGAAAACAACCATGAAATACCATAGCCTTAGGTTACCCTAAATCAGAAAATTAGAGAGCAATAAATTTTGGAGGGGACGTTGTGTGATAGGAACTCTTCTCCATTGCTGGTGGTTGTGTAGATGTGTGCAGCCTTTGTGGAAAGTGAGCTGGTGATAAAGAAAATGAAAGTTGATTCACCTTATGACCTACCTATGCCTCTACTGGGCAGATATCCAGAAGAGGTAAGAAATAGACCATGACCAGTTGTTTGTACTCCAATGTTCATTGTGGCACAACTTACAATTGCAAAGAATTGAAAACAACCTCAATTTCCTTTGATAGATTAGTGGATTAGTAAACCATTGCTCATACACACAATGGAGTACTACACATCATTAAAAAGCACTGATGATCACATGAAGCATGTCATTTCATGGGAAGTGTTGGAGGAAATTATGCTAAGTGAAGTTAGCCAAAAGGACCAGTACAATATGAGTTTAAAAAATTGGTAAAGGTGGTGCATCAGGGTTGTATTACCATAGTTTTATGTATGCTGATCAGATAATTTGAGCTGTTTAGCTATATGAAGAACATGGCACCACAGTTAGAGAAAGACCCATAAACAACCAGTGATAATGCAGAGGACATAAACTTCTTTGCTGAAAGCTGGGAGGACTTGCACTTTGTGTTAGGCCAGTTGACAAATACACTCATATGTGTGTAAGAGAAAGCTTTATATCAAAGAGCAATTGTATATTGAGAAGACAGCTCAGTCCAGGTCAAGTTCATAAGCTACTATTAACCCGTATGTCTGAAACTAGTACATAAATTCATTTTCAGACTCACAGGCATTGATGCTGCATGCAGGAAGATCACAGACAGGTGGATGAAAAGTCTTGTGGATCCAATGCAGGTGGAAGCATATAAGTGCTGGCAGTGGTCTGTGGGTGGCTCCTTCAGCTCTTGGAATATGGCTTTTGGCATAGAGTTCTGCTGCCTGGCTCCCTCAGGTCTCAGTGTGGTTCCACGTGGGTTGTCCACAGGAAGACAAAGGCAGGGAGAGGAAGTTTTCAGAATCCTCATTAGAAGGCCATGCCCACAAAGAGGCATCATCATGCTGTGGCTTGATCAACAGTTTAGACTCCACTCCTTCACACTTAATACCCTCAAGTTTGCATGAGATTATGTGACTATCACACACTTAGTGATGAAGATCAAAGGCCTTTAGTAGAGATTGCAACTGGGCTATAAAACATCCTAATGATAAACAATATAGTGATAAAAGATGGAAGGTGGCAAGGATGTTTATTAACATGGATCCACAATCAACATTCATAGAAGCAGAAGTCAAGAAATCAAATGGCATATTACTTTGGGAAAATGTGCTGTAAAGACCATTTTGCAGTGTTGAACAGCAAAGATGTCACTTTGAACACTAAGGTGTGCTTAACCTAAGCCACAGTATTTCTTTTATAAGTCATTTTTATTGGGGGCTCATACAACTCCCATCATGATCCATCCATACACCAATTGTATGCAGGCCACATTTGCACACTTGTTGCCATCATTATTCTCAAAATATCCTCCCTTCACCTAGGCCCCCAGTACCAGCTCCCCATATTTCTCTTTCCTTCCCCTCCCCCATGAACCTTTAATAATTTATAAGTTATTATTACCTTTTCATATCGTATGCTGTCCAATGTGTTCCTTCACTTACTTCTCTGTTGTCTGTACCCCAGAGAGGTGGTTATGTGTAGATCCCTGAAATTGGTTCCCCCTTTCTATTCCACTGTCCATCCACCCTCCCAGTCTCACCACTTTCTCCACTCGTCCTGAGGGAACATCTATCCTAAATTTCCCATGTTCCCTACTCCAGTGTACATCCCCTGGTCTAGCTGGATTTGTCTGGTAGAATTGGGATCATGATAGTGGGTTGGAGGAGGCATTTGAGAACTTGAGGAAAGTTGCATATTTCATTGTTACTACACTGTATCTTAACTGGCTCATCTCCTCGCTGCAACCCCTCTGAAAGAGATTATCACTTCACTTATTGATGGGCTTTGGGCTCCCAATCTAGTGGGATAAGAGAAAGTATAAGGAAATAGAGGAAATAACTGGGGAGTAAATGGCATTTATAGAGGTTTAAGTACAGGCATGTACATAGGTGCATATATTTATGTATGTTGATGGGGAAATAGATCAAAGTGCATATACTTATAGGGTTAGTATTAATACAGCAGATCACTGTTGGATCTCTACTCAAGTACTTCCTCAGTGCAAGAACATTTTGTTCTATTGAATTGACATTCCATGATGAGCACCTCCCTGGCACGATCACTGAAAACAAATGTGTGCAAAAGCAAATGTGGTGAAGAAAGCTGATGGTGCCTGGCTATCAAAAGGTATAGCATCTGGGGTCTTAAAGGCTTGAAAGTAAACAAGTGGTCATCCAGCTCAGAAGCAACAAAGCCCACATGAAAGAAGCACACCAGTTTGTGGGACCATGAGGTGTCAAAAGGATCAATTATCAGGTTTCAAGAACTAATAATCATAATACTATATGCTCACTTTCCTGATATGATCGCTGTTGACATATATGTGCATAAGCAAATGTGGTGAGAAAGCTGATGATGTCCAGCTATCAAAAGGTATAGCATCTGAGATCTTTTTTTTTTTTGGGGGGGGGCTCACTTCCCTCTGATGGTCGTGGGAGCTACCCAGCCGTGCTCCTGGAGAGCTGCTGCTGGATTTGAACTGCCAAACTTGTGGGCCGCAGTCCCACACTCAACCACCACGCCACCGGGGTTCAGCTGCATCTGAGGTTTTAAAGACTTGACAGTAAGCAAGCAGTCATCTAGCTCAGAAGCAAAGGAGCCCACATGAAAGAAGCACACCAGCCTGTGCGACCACGGGTGTCAAAGGGATCCTGTATTAGGCCACAATATTTTTAATCACTTTATATGAATCTGAAAGAACAGACAAGGCATAAGGAAGACTGGAGAATAGCTGATCCATTTAACTGTAGTGTTGGCAAAGAATACTGAAAGCACCACGAACCGTCAGAAAACAGACAAATCTGTCTTGGAAGAGGTGTAATTAGTGAATAGAAAGATTTTTTTCTATTATAATTTGGACTTGTTATCAGGAGACACCAGTCCCTGAAAAAGGCCATCATGCCTGGCAAAGTAGAGGATCATCTGAAAAAAGAAATAGCCTATTTGGATTGGCAGAGCAGCGATAACAATGGATTGAAACATAATTGTGAAGACATTGAAAAACGGGGCAGTGTTTCATCCTGTTGTACTTGGAATGGTCACGAGTTGAAATCGGTTCACTGATACCTAACAATCAATGAAAAATAGCATACTTGAAGTGTGCTTCTTGTATAGAGCATATAGAACCAACCACATGTAATTTCAGACAACAGAGGGTGGGGCTTAAAGATTCTGGGATCCTCAAGAGGATATGACCTTGTCAATATCTTGTGAAATCAACATGACTCAAAGTTCCTGTGTGCTGATGTGTTATGATTCTAAGTGGCATGGGAGTTCTTGAGCTTTGAAAAGGAGATAACTTCATAAAACCCAAGATTGGTTGTTGGTCCAACAATTACAGTGATGCAATGCGATTGTGTCATTAGAATTGCTCTATACCACAATCTGTAGAACTGAAGACATTAAAAATAAAAATGATTGTGGAGAAAAGTGCATTATGCTTTAATAACTTGTCTTTGATTTAAAAGACATTTTATTGGAGAGATCTTACATATTTTATAACAATCCATACATCAATTGTATTAAGCATATTTGTGCATATGTTGCCATCATCATTTTCTAAACATTTACTTTCTATTTGACCTGTTGGTATAATAACTTTTCTAGAAATCCTCAAAATTGACCTAGTATACTCCATTTTGAAGCTTTCTAAAATAGTTAAGCAATTTCTATCAGCATATACTTTAGTTAATGGGAATTTATCATATGAGTTCTTTGAATATTCAAGTGTATGAAGCAATTCTATTAATTCTCCAAAATATTGAAAATTAATATATTTTTATTCCACAAAGAAATTGAAGCATTTAAAAGGTTTCCAGTGTTATTTGCCTCACATGAAGATTATTAGAAACCATTAAACTTGCTTTTAGACTTTCATGAGGAATCTGAATCCCTTGGGTGACATGCATGATGTTTTAACCAGCCAGAATAGATGGATATATTTTAAGATTGATTCCAAATCTTTGACACTTTTAATTGAAGAATGAGTAATAAATTCTTTAGCTGACTTTTGGTTGTCCTTCAAAGTGTCACTCTAATTGTGATGTGTTTTATTTAGCACATATGCTGCAATTACTAATATAAGATATAGGCAAGTGGCAAAGTTTTCTTAAAGGAGAATATCCTTGAATAAGTCACTTTGAGGTAAGAGTGTCCCATTTATAAAGAAGGTTAAAAATCTCTTGCCATTCCTTTTATAAAGAATGAAGAGTAAGAGTAGGTGCTGAGTAATGTGCCCTAGAATAGCACAGGAATGTAATAGCAGAGAAAGTAATATTGTCTTGCAAGTAATGCTTTTAGTACATGACAACTATGTCCCTATTCTTTTAGACAACTACATCATGAATATTTATCTCCAAACATTTATTTTATTTCCTTGGCTTGATATTTGACAACAGCAACTACTCTTTAGAAGGCTTCCACAGTAGCCATAGTTTTTGGAGAGATTCACTGTTTGCCATCTGTACAGAGACTAACAATGAAGAAATTTTAAGGCATTATGGCTTATAAGGAATAATTGTCTGGGTAATTTTGCATTTACTAAGGCATTCTCTCTCCTGGGGTTAAAAATTAACCCATGGAAAAATGTCATCTGATGTAGAGGGCATTCATCACCTAGACATTTATTTTCTTTAGGGGAGTTAAATTTATTAAGCAGTGAATTTTGTCCCTAGCTGGTGGGGATGGGGGCATTGGGGGCAATTGTGAAGTTCAGATTTATATTGCATTAAGCTTTTGATTTAGAATTTATATTTCATTGATATTTTTATAAAATTAGATTTTTATTGTAATAAAATATATGTAGAAAAGCATATTCAATGGTATTCACTTTGTGAAATAAAGAAGATAAATCATGTAGACAAAGATATTCATACAGTGAAACTGGAGAAGTTAAATACTTCTCATATCAGGAGGTCTTATTTGTTTTAATTGGGAATAGATGTTAGACTGCATTTCTAGAGGAGCTAACCCAGTGACAGATCTGTACCATATATACTCAAGTATAAGCTGACCCAAATATCAGCTGAGGCACATAATTTTGCTACAAAGGCTGCATAAAAATGTGCTGGAAAATTTGGCTTATATATATGCGGTATATATAAAAGATAGAAATTTTTTATTAAAATGGCTCCCAGAATAGTAGACTTGGTAACGTCCAATGTGATTCAAGTCTGTGAGACAGTAAGACGGAGGCCTTTTCTGACTTGTTGTAACTACTGTGCCAACTCAACTCATCAAGCATCTTCCTCTGTCTCTCTGAGGGTCCATTTTAGCCATCACTGTATCCTTTTCTAGGCAATTATCTGTCCTGATCATCTCTGCAAATACAGGAGATTGAGTCTTGTCATGATCTCTTCTAAGGAGCATTTTTACTGTACTTCTTTCAAAAGAGATTTAAAAAATTTTTTACTTTAAGGTAGTCTATTGCTTTTGTCAGGTGTCACTGCACTGGTTCCAACCCATCGCAAGCCTCTGGACAACAACAAAACACTGATGGGTTTCTCACTGTCCTCATAGCTGTAATGCGTGAGTCAATTGTTGCAATCATTGTGTCCATCCATGTCTTTGAGGATCTCCCTCTGTTTTGCTGTCCATTACAAAGCATAATGTCTTTTACAGAGACTTGCCTCTCCTGATAACCTATTCATGGGACATGAGATTAACCCTCTTTTCTCAGGGGCATTCTGGGTGTACTTTTTCCAAGACAAAGTTATTTGTTCCTTTGGCCATCTGTGGTACTTTAATGCTCTTCACCAGGACCTTAATTCAAAGACATCAATCAATCCTTCTTTCATCTTTCTTATTTAGTGTCCATCTTTCACAGGCATATGAGATGATTGAAAGTACCATGCTTTGAGTCCTCCAATCCCGATGCAGAGTTCTTCTTCATATAACCCAATTTCTCAGATTATTTGCGCAGCATGCAGATTGCTACATATAGTGAGAGGATACCATCCTGGTACACACCTTTCCTGAATTTAAAACCAAGCAGATCTTATACATGTGTCTAAAGGCAGTCATTTGATCTGAAAAATGGAATAGTGCAAGACAGTCCATGGTACTTCAATATTTTTTGCTAACACCGTAATTCAAGTGCATTAATTCTACAGTCTTCCTTATTCATTGCCCAGCTTTTCCTTTCCTTTTTCTCTTTCTATAAATCATTTTGTTGGGGGCTCTTATAACTCCTATAACAATCCATAAATCAATTATATCAAGCACACTTGTACATATGTTGCCATCATAATTTTCAAAACATTTTCTTTCTGCTCGAGCCCTTGGTATCTGCTACTCTTTTTTCCCCTCCCTCTTCCATGATCCCCTGATATATTATAAATTATGATTGTTTTTATGCCTTACACAATCTACTGCTTGTGAAGGCACCCATGTTTCTGTTGTTTGCCCCCCTAGAGGTGGGGGTTATACGTCAATCATTGTGATCGGTTTCCTCATTCTCCCCCTTGTCCACTCATCTTCCCCTATCCTCATGGTATCACTATTCCCAGTATTGTTATTTTGGGGTTTATTTTTCCTGGATTCCATGTGTCAAGAGCTCTTATTTGTACCAGTATACATGCTCTGGTCTAACTGAATTTGTGAGGTAGAACTGGGGCCATAATAGTGGGGGTTATGAAGTGTGAAAGAACTAAAGGAATATTGTGAGATTCATGGGTGCTATACTGCACCCTGGCTGATTTGTCCCTTCCTTGTGACCTTTCTGTGATGGAATTTGGATCTCCACTCTGAACCCCCTCATTTGCATCCATATCATTATTTGTTTTGGGATCTTCTGATGCCTGATCCTGTCCACACCTTGTGATCATACAGGCTGGTGTGCTTCTTCCATGTGGCATTTCCCAGCTTTTAAGTTCATGAGGTGATTGAAAGCATCATGGTTTGGGTCAGACACACATTAGACCTCAAAGTGATCAAGATATTTGAGATGTGGCATGACTTGCTGGCCATTTTAAAATTTTGGACTAACTTCTTGATCTTATCAAGTTTACAGATCAATGGGTGCCAACATTGTCATGTGAAAAATAACTAGTTCAAGGAACTTCTCTTCACCTTAGTCTTTCAAGTAAGGTCAAAGCTAATGAAGATGATATTTGTAGAAACTTTCATAACTGGAGGCAAGTTTGTAAAGACCCAGAGAGCAAAGCCCAATCAAAAGAGTTGCTTTTAAGTGGTATCTGCTGGGTCAATTAAATTAAAGGTGGAGTTCAATTCACAGGGTTATGGAAATTTTTGTTTTGGACTCAAGGAAGTAATCAATAGTTTTCTTGAAGGACACAGGATAATTATGCTAGATTATTGTGAAAAAGTCTTGAGAAAATAAAAGCTGGCATTGGGTGGAAAGAAATTTTGCTGAGGAAATTATCTTTTTCTCCCATTATGCCAATGCACTTGCTCATTATTTGAGGGTAGCAAAAGGTATCCTAGGAGAATTTCATTGGGAAGCCATACTTCATCTATCCCACTCACAGTTCTCATCCTGTCCCTTTAGATTTCCTCCTTTCCCCAAGATTCATAGACTTTTGAAAAAGAATGGGATCTGAGTCTCTGGAGGATGGCAGAAATGTCATCTTTAAAATAATATTTTATAGGGCTATATTTCATCTAACGTACAACTTAATTGGCCAATTATATTAAACAAGATCTGTGCAATCATTGCCACAGTAAATTTTAGAACATTTTCTTCTTGTCCTCATTGCTATTAGCTCTTCATTTCCCCTTTTCCTCCTCAGTCATATTCCTAGGTGACTATCAATCCAGTTACTCTCTCTACAGATTTACCTATCTTGGGCTTCATATATAGAAAGTCACATGCAATATGATTAGAAATAAACAAACACGCAAAAAAAATCCTTAACACCAATGACAATATAAAACACAGAAAAAACTCAATCAAAAGAAAGGAGAAAATATTTAAAGCAAACAACTTTAAAATGCGTCAAAAAGGAAATAAAATGATAAGGTTATGCATTTTAACATAACTACATCTACCATAATTGACTTTACAAAGCTCTCTCTCAGATAACAGGGCTATTCACATTCCTAGACTATGATTAGAGGGGATTCACTGAAGGCTTAATTTATCTGACAACACTCCTAAAGGATTTGGGGCTTTTACCGTCATCCCTAACCTTCTGCAAAATGTAAGCTCTGATACCATTTCCTTTTTTGGATCTGGATGTTGTTCATTACACTCCTTGGATCACAGAGGCTGATGTGCTTCTTCTATGTGTACTTGGATAAATTTAGATAACTCCTTGATTTAAGACAAGCCTGTAAGACCCCAGACACTATTCCTTTTGATAATTATTCAATGTCTGATTTTTTCACCACTTCTTCCTATAACACCCATGTCTTCAGTTATTTCTTCACAGGGGCTGGCATTGAGCAGGGCCATTTCATAAGAACCACTTATTCTTAGAATGACACTAGATTTAAGTGAAAGTCCCAAAACATTTATATATCTATGGTTTATGTGTATCGCTGGTTCAATTTAGAGCAGCAGTTGATCCTTTCACAGGGGTTGCTCAATTCATGATAGTAGAAAAATGAAGTAGCAGCAAACATAATTTTATGGTGGGGCAGGTCACCACAGCCCAAGGAACTATATTAAAGGATCATGACATAAGAAAGATTTAGAACCACTGCTTTAGAGATATCATCATAATTTTATGACAGACAACATAATAAATCACCCCCCTGGGGCATAAAGTAATTTTATTGGTAGTGTCATTAATTTGGTCAATGGTTGTGGCAGTCATGTACTAGTGTGTCAGTTTCATGATTGGGAATGTAGAGGTGGAGTCTAGCCTGACAATCTGGAGATAGCCAATACAACTTCTGTGTGGGCATGGCTTTCTCTGAGAATTCTGGAAATCTCGCAGTATTTCCTATTGGAAGTGAGAGACTATAGGCTTGGTTCCTGGGAGATGGTCGACTGACAAGGCAAGATGGCAGCATAGATCCTGAGTTCTAGGAACTGGAGGAGCTGGAGGAGAAGCCACACTGGCTTACCCTGAAGGAACCAGATCTCTGAGGCCAGAGAAGCCACAGAGAGACCCCTGCCAGTGCTGAGATGCTTCTACTGTCAATGGATACTGCTGATGGACCCTGAGCCCTGGAAATGTGGAGCCATGGGGAGACCCCTGCCAGTGCCAGGATGTTTCTATTTCCTCTGGATACATAAGACTGCACTCACTGTCCTGTGACTGTCCTGGTGTCTTACACATGCTTCATGAGTTGGAAGAGGTCTTTATAGACTGGTGTTGGACATACGGGCTAATATCAGACTAATGACCTTGAACTGGATTGGGTTGGGATGCTTTCTCAATGTTTCATTCCTCTTGTATTTAAACCTTTCCCTTATATCCATATGTATGCTTATGAATTTGTTTCTCTAGTCTACCTGGACTAACACATTGGTATAAATTTAAAACCCTATTGAATAAAGGAAATTATACAAGTATAAATTGGTTTCAAACCACAATACATGGATTACTGATTTGTACAGATGGAACTCCTAAGTGGCTAGACACTATTTGCACAAGAATGGGGCCTAGAAACCAAGCTAGACCAATGGTTACTACGGGTGAAGAAGGAAGAGTTTCCGCTTAGGGGGTACTGAGCTTATGATAATGGCAGTGGAAAAATTCAGAAAAGGATATCAATAATGATTGCACAAAATGAAGAGTATAATCAGTGGCACTGAATTATCCATGTTGAGGTTGTTGAACTGAAGAATGTTTTGCTGTGTGTATTTTTGCCACATTTAAAAATTAATTTATGAGCAAAAAAAAAAACAAAAAAAAAAACAACCAAGACAAAACAAGGCCAGCCATATCTACCAGGTTAATACATGTCATAAGAAAGAAAAAGATGCGTTAAAATTGTCAATATACAGTAGCTCCATTTCACCATCCTTTGGGCATCCTCAAAGTAATACGAACCAAACCAAAGTCCAATGATTGCTAATTCGATAATCTTGGGATAGCAGTCATCAATTTCTTCTCATACCTGGGTATTTCAGCCTTAATTCAAGGGACTATGTCTATTCCTTAAATCTCCTACAGGGGAGTTTGAGGTAAGGCTCAGTTCACTTATTGGGGTTTCCCCATCAAGTCCTTTTGATGTTACCTATGAAGGATGGTACGCACCTTGAAAGCTAAGAATCTAAGGTCTCAGTAATCTAGAGGCCCTTGCCTGGTTCACCAGGAGCTGCACAGAAACTAGGTCACCTTCTTTGAGATGTACACGCCCCCTTTCTGTCATCACGCTTATAAGACAGTCTGTTGATTTGAGGTGACCTTAACACTATGTGTGGCAACAATTGAGTGGTCTTCTACTTCTCTCATACCTTGAAAAACCAATCCCAGCTAAAGTGAAGTATCCTTTCAATGGTTTTTAAGATTTCCATCTAAAGGGGGGTGAAACACGATTCATGGATACCAGGAAGGCCCTTTATTGAATAGTGTAGAATTCTTCAGGGATGGGTTAGGTAGATGGAAAACTATCTTCAGCAGTGCATAGACCTAGATAAAGAATATATCAATGAACAGTTAGATTTACATTTGAATATCTTTTTTTTTGCATCACTGCCCTCTGTTGAATATCTTTTAAAATAAAAATATTCCAATTTGGTAGCAAAATTTAAAAACTCATCCTTGTATTTAGGTGTTCAAGAACTTCTGAGAAGGTGAAAAGTTGATCATTTAGGACTCAGCCTCTGAGAAATAATCTTTTGTCTCTAATGTACTTCACATTTTGCAGAGTCCCTAGGCATTCAAGTAGTGGCGAATTTATGTAGAGAAAGATCACACTCAGAAATTACATGATGAAACAGTTATATTCTTTGTTTGGATATATCTGCATACCGAAAGCTGGAGACAGGACTCTCTAATAACATGAACTACTTTTAAATAATAGAATGAGTCATTTGTGTTTTAAATCATTTATTTAAATCATTTATTTTTCCTTTCTATGCCTATGACATGTAAGTTACAAAACTTTTGCTGTTTAAACTTCTTAGATACCCTAAACATATTTGCATCTCAAAGAAAGGTTCCCACTCCATAAAATGCCTCAGTCAAGGCGAAGTGGTCTATGGAAACAATGACATGTATCTTGTATTAGATACAAAAAGGCATCTAAGAAGTACCTGGAAAAGATTAGTATGACAAAATTTTGTCAGTAGTAACATGAAAAAGATGACACTGGCAAAAAAAGTAAAACTTCAGACTTTGGGAAATGCTTTCGATATGCCTCTGATTTTATTTTCTGGGTCAGTGTTTCCCAAACTGGATGCTGAACCCCTAGTGAGACTGTAAAGATATTGCTAGTCTTCTTGGAGATCAGAGTGGAAGAGATCCATCATGTGATAGGCAGCAGTGTGGCACTGCAGGCAATTATATAAATGAACCAAATGCCTCTCTCTTTGGTCCCTCTCAAAGTAGCTTCAAATGAACCCCCTTTTTCTAGTCTTTCAGATCTGCTGTCTTACTGGAAAAAGAGAAAGGCACTGGGAATTTTTTTTCCTTTCCTCAATCATTATAGCTAATGCCCATTGAGCAATTATTTTGTACCATGAGACAATGTGTTAAGTTCTTTGCATCTAAACCTAGCATTAGTCTGTGAGACGGCTACTAGATTTTCCTGCGTTTTATAAATACAGAGACAGAGGCTTAGGACATTTTACACAAGGTCATTCAACTAAAAAGAAGCATCAGATTTTAAACACAAGCCGCCTGAATGCAGAGTTCACCATCTTTTCCATCCCTTCTTTCCCTTTGATTTTCATCCTTGGGTTTTCTCATTTCTCTAATGAAGAGACATAGCACATCACAGTGCTAAAAGCATTCCTTCATCATTTTGTGCCTGACTAGCGATGGGAGTCAGACACCTTAGTGGGACATTACAGAGAGACTATTTGGAGAAGCTTTTTTAAAATGGTAAGAATGATTCCTATAGAGATTAAGAAATACCTTTTCAGGTCCTCATATTCTTTTTAAGAACTATGTTGTTTAACTCAAAATACAGGGAATCCAGAACAGATGAACCCCTCAGGACCAGTGGTGAGAATGGTGCTATCCAGAGGGTAGAGGGAATGTGGGGTAGAAAGGGGGAACAGATTACAGGGATCTACATCTAGCCTTCTCCCTGGGATGGACAGCAGAGAAGTGGGTGAAGGGAGACATTGGACGGTGTAAGATAAGACAAAATAATAATAATAGTTTATAAATTATTGAAGGTTCATGGGGGTGGGGGGACTAGGACTGGAGGGAAAATGAGTGGATAACAGGGGCTCAAGTAGACAGCAAGTGTTTTGAGAATGATGAGGGAAGCAAATGTGCAAAAGTGCTTGACACAATGGATGTATATGTGGATTGTGATGAGCTGGATGATCCCCCAATAAAATGATTTAATGACAATTAAAAAATTCAACAGCATCTACCAACAACCATGAGAAAAATTCCTGTTTAAGAAATGCAGGGGGAGTGCAGACTGGGGACCCAAAGCCCATCAATAAGTGAAGCGACATCCTTTTACAGAGAGTTGCAGCGAGGAGATGAGCCAGTCATTGTACAGTGTAGTAACAATGAAATGTGCAGCTTTCCTCTGGTTCTCAAATGCTTCCTCCCACTCACGATCATAATCTCAATTCTACCAGAAAGATCCAACTAGACCAGGGGATGTACACTGGAGTGGGAAACATGGGGAATTTAAGATAGATGATCCCTCCAGACTAGTGGAGGGAGTGGTGATACTGGGAGGGTGGAGGGATGGTGGAGTAGAAAGGGGGAACTAATTTCAGGGATCTACGTATGACCTTCTCTCTGTGGTGCGGACAACAGGGTGGTGGATGAAGGGACACATTGTACAGTGTATGATATGAAAAGGCAATAAAAATTTGCAAATTATTAGGGGTTCATGGGGGAGTCGGAGGGGAAGGGGAAATATGGGGAGCTGGAATATAAAAAAAAGAAGCAGAGAAAAAGGGAAAAGAGGAGCTTATACCAAGGGCTCAAGTAGAAAATATTTGGAAATGAATATGGCAACATGTGTACAAATATGCTTAATACAAATGATGTATTGAATGTTATAACAGCTATAAGAGGCCCCAATAAAATCCATATTTTAAAAAAAGAAATGCAGCCTAGATAGATCAGGTTTAAGAACATTGCAGGTTAACTTCTCCGACTCAGCTGTATATTTTTGAATCGGCTGATGTCATTGTATAAGAATTTTCCATTTCATGAGCCCCTTTGGGCCAGAGGTTAGATTAGGGCTGCTGGAAGCGTAGAGAGAGGGTGGGGTGGAGAGACGGAACCAACTGCAAGGATATAGGCTCCTATTTGAAGGATGGGCATCAAAGGAGTGGGCTGGGGGAGAGGTCGGGCAGTGTGAGATATGATAGAACAATAATAATTTATATAGTATTGAGGGTTGGTGGAAGGAGAGAGCAGGGGAAGAGAAGGGATGGAAAAACTGATACGAGGGGCTCGAGGGAAAAGGCAGATGATTGGGGAACGATAATAGCAGTGGACATGTGAACGTGGCTGGCACAGTATGTGTATCTGTGTTTGGTGAAAAGCAATGTACCAGCCCTCAATAAAATGATTTAATAAAAAAATAGCTTTCCATTTCTTTTTGAGTTTTGCTGATCATTTCTTTCTAATTTCCTCAATGATTCCTTTGCCTAGCTCTTACATCTCATACGGTGCAATGTAATTCTTTGATCATTGTCGAGAAGAAGCTCATTTAGCAATCAAACTCCAGATTTAAATAGGGAGGGGGATTTTCACTACTGGTGATGTGAAATAGTGGACACGCCTTCAAACCCACACAAACAATGAGTGGACAATATTATTAAATTAAATTTGATCAAGGCATTGGAAAATGTCCAAAGGCAGACAGAAATGAGGCTTTAAAGACTGTTCCTTGTACTGGGTCCCTTTGTCACCGAGTAGATTCTGAATCATGACAGGGTAGAATTGCCCCTCTCTGTTTCCCAAACTGGAACTCTTTATAGTGCATTACCTTCCCTTTCATCCAAATGGACACCTGCACACTCTGCTTTATGGCTTCCCTTCACTCCCTTCACTCCCTTTCCCCCCCTTTCCTTCCCACCCCAACTAATCATCAAAGTTTTGTTCTAATAGTATGAAAATTTTTTCTTGATTAAAACACTTGCAGGATGTCCCAGGCATCTATTATACCTTCTGCTGTGTGTATTTTATTATGTTTTGTAATATAGTTATGCAATGTATTAGGGACTCTAAGTTTGTCATTTTTTAAAACGACCTTTGCATTCTCAGGTGATATTTAGGACTCTAATCCATCTTGCGGTTGTTTTTGTACACGGAGGAGGGATATCTGGCTTAATTCTTCTGTAGATAGATAGAAGACCGACTTTGCCAGCACCGTTTGTTTTAAGAGACTACTTCTCTTGCCTGTTTAATGGGTTTTGTTCCGTCGTCAAACTCTATAGGTGGATAGGCTAATTTCGGAGTTCTCTATCCATTCCATTGGTCGATGTAGCTCTTATTTTACTAGTATCAGGCTCTTTGGACTAGCATAGCTGAGTAGTAATTTTCAAGATCCCTCATTGAGAGGCCTCTTCTTTGGTCCTTCTTTAAAGGTGCGTTGCTTATCCCGGGATTCTTTCCTTTTCACATAAATTTAACAACATCAATCTTTACGGGACCATATCACCAGGTCTTTCTCCAGCAGAGGTGCTGGGTGGATTTGAAGCCCCAACTTTGGGGTGCCCTTCTGAGTGCTGAACCATTGTGCTATGATGGTCCCTTTCATTTTTTATTGAGATGCAATTAAATATAGTAATATTCATTATCTGAGGAACCCTGGTGACATAGTGAGTTACTTCGGCTGCTAACCACGAGATCAGCTGTTTGGAACCTCTGGTTGCTCCGAGGGAGAAGGAGGAGGCTTCTTACTTCCATAAAGAGTCACAATCTCAGAGTTGCACAGGGGAAGTGCTACTTTGTACTCTGGGGTTCCTTTAAGTTTGAATCAACTCAATGGCAGCAAGGGTTTTTTGAGGGGGAGGGGGGGCAGGGGGAGAAGACAGGGCATTTCATTCGGTAGGCTTTAGGATATCCACAAATCTGTGTAATCATCATCATTATCCAATTCCCCAAAGTGCCATTGCGCTTGGGCAGCTTTTTAAAAAAATTATTAAATCACTTTATTGGGAGCTCATACATTGTTTATCAAAATCCATGCATACATAGGTTGTGCCAAGAACCTTTGCATGCCTCTTGCTCTCATCATTCTCAGACCCTTTGCTTTTCCACCTGAACCCGTGACATCAGCTTTCCATCTGTTTCCCTCTCACCCAGCTCCCCCCACCAACCCTTGACATTTTATAAATTGTTATTATTTTGTCATATCTTACACTGCCCAATGTCTTCCCTCGCCCACTCCTCCACTGTTCATCCTGCGAGTAGGAGGTTATGTGTACACCCTTGTAATCTTGAATCCCCCCTCTCTACCCCTCCCTTCTGGTGTCTCCACTCTCACTACTGGTCCTGAGGAGTTCATCTGACCTGGGTTCCCTATGTTACAAGTTCTCCTCTGTACCATTGTATCTCTCCAGTCTAGCTGGATTTGCAGGGTAGATTTGGAACCCTGATAGTTGGTGAGAGAGAGCTTTAAGAATGGAAGGAAAGCTATATATTTCATCATTACTTCATTGCATCCTGACTGACTTGTCTCCTCCCCGCTACTCTTCCATAAGGGGATATCCATTTGCCCACAAATGGGCCTTGGGTCTCCACTCTGTTCTCCCCCACATTCATAGTGATGTGATTCTTGTTCCTTGGTGCTTGATACCTGCTCCTCTTGACCCCTTGTGATCACACAGGCTGGTGTGCTTCTTCCATGTGGGCTTTGCTGCCTTTGTACCACTGGCTGCTTGCTTACCTTCAAGCCTTTAAAACCCCAGATGCTCCATCATTTGGTAGCTGGGTACCAGCAGCTTCCTCCATCATGTTTGCCTCTGAACCCATTTGTCTTTGGCGATGATATTGGGAGAGTGGGCACATAATAATAATAATGATTTGTGTTCTTCTGATGCCAGGTACCTAATTCTTTCCACAGCTCTTGCTTACACAATCTGGTGTGCTTCTTCCATAGTGGGTGTTATTGCTCCTGGGCGAGATGACCACTTGTTTACCTTCATGATCCCAGGCACTATCTCTTTTGATAGTGGGCACCATCAGCTTTCTTCACCACTCTTGCTCATGCCTCCACATGGTCTTAGCGTTCGTCTCAGGAATGTGAACACACAGTGATTTTTTTTTTCTGTTTGATGCCTGGGACCTGATCCTTTTGGCACCTCATGATGATGCTGGTGTGTGTTTCTCGGGTGGGCTTGGCAACTTCTCATCTGGATGGCCGTTTGTTTATCTTCCAGCTTTTAAGACTTGGGCAGCTTCTTGTAGAAGGTAATAGTTTCTTGAATTTCCCCATCATATTCAGATCTTTTAAATGCCATAGCAAAAAATTTACCGGTGATATAATTGACTCTTCAACCTGAATTGAGAAAAGTTGCTTTTTATTTTATTTTTATTGTTAAAAGATCATTTTATTGGGGACTCTTATAGCTCTTATCACAATCCACATATTAATTGTATCAAGCATATATGAACATATATTGCCCTCATTATTTTTCAAATATTTACTTTCTATTGATCCCTTAGTATCAGCTCCTCTTTCTTTCCTCCATCACCCACTCTCATGATTCCTTGGTAAATTACAAATTACTAATGTTACTCTCATATCTAAAACATAATACTAAATAGTTTTATATAAAGGAAAATGTCATCATAAATAACCAGACTAAAAGACTTAAAAAAATACAACTTTGCTGTGCAATTTATGTTTGCGTGTTTGCAGCAATAGCTAAGTTTCAGGGGGACAAGCTGAGTCACAGGGTGCAAAATTCCTTCTTTGGAGGGAAGATTGCTCATTGATTTGTCTGCTATCAGAAGAACTTGTTGATATTGGGTAGAGAGAAGCTGAGGAGGGGGACGGGAGAGAAAAGCAAACAAATTCAGTCTATGGTCTTCCGTTCTGTATAATAAACACTCAAACTCATCCATGGAGTTAATTCTGACTTCCAGCCACCCTATGTCACGGGGTAGATTTCCTCCACAGGGTTTTCAAGGCTGTAATCTTTTAGAAGCAGACACGATCACACCTTTCTTCTCTGGAACAGAGGGTGGATTTGAACCATGGACTTTTCTGTTAGTACCCAAGTGC
>PVJH01032094.1:0-23045 GCA_004026705.1 Nesogale talazaci | reverse complement strand
AACACTGCCGCTCTCGTGTTCAGAAATTTGAATTTTCTGCTGAAAATTTTAGAAGGGGTTTCCTACAACATGATGTCACTGCCGAGAAGCCACGTGGACACTGGGAAACTGGAGGCGGTCCTCACGGGGTTGGTTGGGTGCCACTGAGTTCGCTCCCACGACCCACAGCGACTCTGCCCCCAGCAGAAGGTCACGCTGCTTGGTCCTGCACCTGCCTCTCCACTGCTCTTATGTCCAGCCCCTGTGTCCGTCCGTCCATCTTACCCAGGGCCTTCCTCTTTGTCGCTGCCCCTCCACTTCACCAAGTGGGACGTCCTTCCCCAAAGACGAGTCTCTCCTGACAATGTGTCCCTGGCCTCTCAGGAGCCTCCAAGCTCAACCTCTTTCACGACAGAGTTGGTCCTTTTCGCAGGTGAAGAAAAATGAAAAAACAAGCAGACAGACGGGGGGGACGCCAACATCCGTCAATGGACCTTGTCCCAGGAGGATGACCCGTGATGCCCCAAGACCTCTGACCTTTGCTGCAAGCTTGTGAGCCCACGCTGAATGCAACCCTGAGAGGCGGCGGTGGGACCAGGGTCTTGAGTGGGGAGACTGTGCAAAAGGAGGTGGCTGTGCCCTTGTAGCTGCCCCGGTGGGGCAGTGCCCTATGCATCGGGCTGCTAACTGCAAGGTCAGGGGTTTGAACCCAGCAGCCCTGTGCCCAGTCATAGCCTGTCCAGTGTGTGTGTGCACGCGTGTCCATTTTTGTCCCCTTGTCCCTACAGTCTGAGCCAGCACCCACCCACTGTGATGAGAGCACTCTCCACCCACCAGCGAGACCCACGCGGGACCATGGGTTTTCCAGTCCAGGCTCTGTCTGCCTGCAGCAGGCGCAGACACGTGGAAACACAGCTGAAACGTGGGCCTTTACTCCGTCAAAACTGCCAGGTGGCTTTAAATAAAACAACAGCAACAGAAACCCTTACAGCGCGGGCCTGTTCTCTTTTGCAAGGCTGGCGGGGCTTCCAGTCACACGAAAAGTGATTGGCCTCCTTAGGGAGCCGCCGGTGCCTCCAGCTTGGCGGCGATGGTCTGCCTGAGCTTGTGCAGCGCCTCCTGGAACTGGGGGTACTCATCCTTCACATGGTCCAGGACATTGCTCATGATGGCCAGCCTGTTGTCCAGCCGCAGGCTCTCGGCCTGCAGGGCCTGCTCCGTGCGGAACAGGGACACGTACTTGCCTTCTTTCAGGGCCTGCAGGTGCTTCTGGCGGGTCTGCAAGGTGACGATGTTCGAGAGGTTCTGGGGGATAAAGAGGGGGGGGGAATGTTGGCACTGGATCAGGGTGAGCCAATCTGAGTGCTCACTGTCGTGCCCCCCCACCCTCCCACCCCTGTCACCCCGCTTGAACCCCAGCACCAAGGCCACACGCCCTGCCCTGGGGTTCTCTTCCTCTCAGGGCAACGCCAGCACTGTCAGAGAAGCTGCCTGTTGGTGGGGAGGGTGGGTGGACGGCCAGGCCTTTCCTCCTCCAGTCTCTGGAACCATCAGTCTTTCTGTGAGCAGCCAGTGCGTTAACTCTTTGTCCCCCAGGACTCCTATTCACAGATCAGACCGGAGAAAAGGCCAGAAAGGAGCCCACCCCCACTGCTGGGACACAGTAAGGACCTAAAAGCACTGGCTCAGGACACGCTGGCCCCGGGCCTGACCATCTCATCTCAGGGGGCCACCACCTCTCTTCCACCCATACTGCCTTCTGCCGTCTGCCAGCACCACCCAAAGAAGCCACCCTGGTGCTCTTGCCCCTCTCTCTTCCCATGGCCCTGTGGCACCCATCACCCCTCGGCCTTGGGCCCTCCTCTGTCTCCCATCTCAGAGGGACAGCCATGGTCACTGCCATGGCCCGCAAAGCCCCCCCCACCCCCACGGTCTCAGCAGGACCCTGGGAAGCCCCCTCCCCACTACACCCTGCCCCACCCCATACTGTCTGGAGCTCCAGTCTCTGCCAGGAGGGGGTCTCCATCCAGCTGTCCTGTCTCTCTGAGGCCTCCCAGGGTCCTGCTCACAAGTGAAATGCCTCCCAGCGTAGCACAGTTTCCAAAGCCCATGGAATCCAGATGTTTTGGATCCAGAGAGGCTGGGTGAACCACTGAGGGGATCAGCCTGATAGCATCTGGAAACACCCCACCCCCCTGGCTCCCCACATATCCCCCTGAAGCCTCTTCTTCAAATACAGCGAGCTGCCCAGGCCATGCTCTCTCACCACCAGTCTATCCATATGAAACTGGCAGCCAGAGAGACAAACCCGGGGGCCGAGGGCTGGGGAGCTGATGCTCACGAGGGTGGAGGGGAGCATGGTGGCCATGTCACTTCACTGGGATTCTCCATGACAGAGGGAGCCCGGCCTCTGCCCCACCCAATGCATCCCATCTCAGCCTGACTCCGTATCTCCTTTCTCCCCTCTATCTGCAGCCTGGTGCCCCGGCCAGCGATGGCTGCTGTGAGAGGCCGGGGGGCAGTTGTGGGAAGCTTCAGAAGAGGGCAGGGCCCCGGGAGGCATGCCTACCTGCCGCTTGAGGGCCAACAGGCGCTCGATGTCCAAATCCAGAGTGTCTGATTCAGACTGTGCGGCCGACAGCTGCTCCTGCTTCTCCGTCAGGGAGTCGTTCCCCATCTTTTGCATTCCCTCCAGCTCCTGTATGGTCTGTAGGCTTTCCTCCGTGGCCTGGCCGGGGGTGGGGGCAGAGAGAGGACAGCGTCCCAGCCTGTCCCCTCACCATTCAGGGGACCGTCATCACTGCTGGGCCTTTGGTACCAATCCTTGTGGGTCTGGGGAGGAGTCAGTGTTCCCTGCCCACCAGGGCTGGGTCCCCCAGAAAGATGAGTCCCCGAGGAATGTCATGGTGCAGTCAGGGCCAGGCAAGTGCTGACCGCTGCTGCTCCGTCCTCCGAGGTGACCAAGACCCAGAGGGCATCTTTGTTAGCAGGGGAAATGGCTGGATGACACTGGGGAGGTGTAGCACTCTTAGGGAAGACGCAGCAGGACTTGCAGGGGGGCAGGGAGAGGGGCAGGGAGGCTGGGCGGGGATGCCCTCGGGGCGGCAGGGGCACCAGACATGCCCTTCAGGAACATTCCTCCACTCGGCCTGCCTGCACCTTGTGAGTGTCCCTGATTTTCCGCCTCAGCTCCAGCTCCTTGTGGTGGAAGTCGGTGCGGGTGAAGGACTTCTTGTCCATCTTGCTCTGGCCCTCGGCCCGGGTGGTGATCGTATCCCTGCGGGCCACGGCCATCTCCATCTCTCGGATCATCTTCTCCTGATGCTTCAGCAGCTGTCCGTGCTTGACCTGCAGAGGGGGACCAAGGGGCTGCAGGAGGCAGTCTGGGTGCCCCTCCAGGTATACCACCCACCAAAGTGGCAGGGGGGTGGGGGGTGCAAATCACAGCCATGGTCCGAGGGGCCCAATGACCTTCAGGTTTATGCAGACAAGATAACCGGCCACTTAAAGAGCTGCACATCAGCATTCACCCGGGGACGCAGGGTCAGGAATGGAGGAGGACTGGGCACAGGCAACATGGGGGGGGGGGGAGGAGTGGGCTAGGTGGTGGTATGTGGAGGGCAGATTTCCATGGGTGAGCTGAACCCAGATGTGCGTGAAGTGTGGAAGGTAAAACGTAGGATCTGCTCTGCAGACAAACAAAAAGAGTAACCATGCTCTCACAGAGGGTGGTCAGGAGAGCAGATGGTGCCTCTTACAAAGAACCACACCTGCCATCTTTACAGGCTTGTCTTAAAGCACACCCTCACCTAAGCAAGGTGCCAGTTAAGTCCACGTGGAGGAAGCCCACCAGTCTGTATGATCCAAGGATTGCAAATAATAAAACCCAAGCCCGGAGGAGGGAGCTGTATTAGAGCTTAAATTCTGTGGACCATTTGCAGAAGGCTGTGGATGACAGAAACTCCACATCTATTTTCAGGGTCCCCGCGTGGATGAAGCCTCCCATGAATCCCCTCTGACCACTGACCAGTAGTAGCTTTGTTATCAGAGAACAGTGGAACGTGAGTGACTGCAGAAGGAGTTAGGTGGAAAGTAACACCTCCTCAGTCGGTCTCTCTTTTGACACACTTTAACCTTTGTTCTGCTTTCTTTTTGGTTGAGCTTTCCCTCTGTTTTATTTTACTATTGCTATTCAGATTCAATGCTTTCTGGTATGTTTTTCTGTACATGAAATCCAAGATAGACCAATCAATAGAGGCAATAAATGGATTCATAGTTTCTGAAGAGTCTGGCAGAAACAAAAGAAAAAGTCTGGTGGGGGAGTGAGGGGGGAAATGCGAAGCTTGGGCTCAAGTAGAAAATATTTGGAACCGAAGATGGCAACATGTGTACAAATATGCTTGATACAAATGATGTATGGAGGGGCTGAGCCCCATGTATGGAGGGGCTGGGCCCCGGTGGCGTAGTGGTTGTGCGCGGGACTGCGGCCCACTGGGACGGAGGTTCAATTCCAGCAGTGGGGCTGGGCCTCCTACTCCCACCACCGGAGAGCAGTGATTGTCCCCCCCCCCCCAAAACAAAAACAAAAACAAAAACAAAAAAACCCCAAAACAAAACAAATGATATATGGAATGTTATAAGAGCTGTAGGAGCCCCCGATAGAATCATTGGGGGAAAAAAAAAAGAGAATGAAGAAAATGTTCTAAAGTTGACTGTGGTGCTGATTACACAACTGTTTTGATACTTAAACTAGTGAATTGTGTGATATGTGAATTATATGGCAATAAAACCATGGAAATTTTTGCAATAACTCTTTAAAAAGTGACCTCACTGCCATCAACCCCAGGAGGTAGGGATCTCCTAGAACAGAGTAGACCTATTCCCTAGGGTTTCTAAGAATGCAAATCCTTACAGAAGGCCACCTCATCTTTCTGAGAGGAACAGCTGACGGGGTCTGACAAGAATTCCCAAGGAAAACTCTGGGGGAAAAGCAGACAATCATGGAGGGAGACCTGCCCCGCCAGGTTTTAAAAATGCACTGTCAAGTGGCAATCACCCCAACATTTTGGCAAAGACCTTGACCAGGTGGTCAGCAGAGCCAGAAGGTTTTGAAAAAAATGAACAAAGTTGGAGGAACCCAAACACTAGGGAGAGATAACCCCCAAGGCATCGTGGGTCTTGGCCTGGTAGGTGAAATCCAATTGTTCAGTGTTCTTTTTAACTGTGTGTGTGTGTGTGTGTGTGTGTGAGAGAGAGAGAGAGAGACCTTGGCCTAGCCCCAAGGTCACAGAGATTCTTCTCTTCCTTTTTCTTCTAGAAGTTTCTTACTTTTAGGTAAATGAGTTCATATTTGTGCGTGGATAGGAGTTGTGGATAAAGGTTCTTTTGTGTGTGTGTGTGTCTAATCAATTCAGCTGCACTTGTTGGAAAACAAACAAACAAACAAAAAAACCCAGGCTGAAGGCAGCGACCCTACAGGACAGGTAGACTGACTTCCCCGCAGGAGAGAGCCCCGTCTTCCTGCAGTGACTGGACCCTTGAGAAAGCCTCTGGGCCATCCTCGCCGTCTGATTTCTGAATGCTCCTCTCTGCCCCGCGGACTGGGTCTGCGGGCCGGTCCCGGTTCCACCGGCAGCGCGGTGCCTGGGGGGCCTGCCTGGGACACGCACGGTGGCCGGGCGGGTGCCGCAGGGCCGGGCTGCAGGGCAGCTGGAACCCACTAACCGGTGCTGGAGAGGACGATGAAGCTGTCTGCTCGCGAAAGATTCCCAGCCCTGGGAGTCCTCGGAGCGGTCTGCTCGGCCTGGGCCGGAGCCGGACCCTCCCTGGCAGGGGGCCGGGTGGGGGAAGGGGGAAGGGGAAAGAACCGGTGTTGGTGAGACAATAGCCAGCCTGGCGGAGGCACAGCGTCCAGGCCGCTCCGCGATGGTTGCAGGCGAGGCAGGGCGTGGGGGGCACAGACCCAGGGCAGGGGTGGGTCACGAGGGGCAGCAAGCCCCGCACGGAGTTCCCTGCAACTCTCTCCCACTCCAGCGGGCCAAAGCCCCGCCCACATGTGGACGCCCCGCCCTCACCTCCTGCTAGGACCCCGCTCTCCCACCAGGCTCCCCTCCTCGGCGCCTGCCACCCACAGACCCGCACCCCTCCCACCAGGCACCCCATCACCTCGGGCTCCATCCCGGGTTCCCACCGGACCGCGACCTCCTCTGCCCCGCCCCCTCACGCTAGGCCCCGCCCCTCACCTGCATCCGGTGGATCTCCGCCTTCATGGCTCGGATCTCCGCCTGGCCGGTCTCCGAGTCCACCGAGTTGCGCATCTCTTTGGCCAGTTGGATCTTTTTCTCCCAGAGCATGATCTGGTGCCTGGGGGGGGGGGGGGGGAGTGGCCGTTGAGGGCTGGGGAAACTGAGGCGAGCCCTCCACACTGGGCTCGGGGCGGGGTCAGGCCCCCCCTGCACGGTGGGGGCCGGATGCCAACAGTGCCCTAAGGTTTGGGTCCTCTCCCAGCGCCCCCCAGCTCCCATCTGTGAAGGGTATGGCCGTGCCCCTACAGGTGCCCCTGTCAGATCACCAAAGGCATGGTAAGGCATGGGCCAACTTGTTGAGTAATCGTCCCCCAGGGATGGCGGGCCGTGCTGCGAGGAAATGCCCTGATTCTGAGGCGAAGCGCCCCCACCCCCCACCATTCCGTGAGAGTCAGCACCGTGACTGTGAGAATTCTATTCTGGCTCAGACTGCCTCGTCTTTCTCCGTAGGAGAGGCGGGCGGGTTCCAACGGCTGACCTTGCTGTTCAAGCAGCCACCACCAGGGCTTAGGAAACCCCCCTGCCCCAGTCTGTCCTGACTCACGGCTACCCTGGAGAGGGGGGCTCTCAACCTTCCTGAAGCTGTGACCCCTCACAGTTCCTCACGTCCAGGAGACCCCCACCCTTAACATTATTTCCCCTGCTATTTCATCGCTGTCATTTCGCTACTGTTATGAAGAGGGCGGCCCCCGGCAAAAGGGTCGTTCGACCCCCACACAGGGGTTGTGGCCCACAGGTTGACACCTGCCATTGCTGTAGAGAGTAAAACACACACCCGGGTGAGCTTCCCAGACTGCCAATCCTAACAGATTATATATACCTCCTCCACGGGTGGCTGTTGGTTTTGAACCACTGACCTGTGGTGAGCAGCCCAGCCTGACCCGAGGGCTAGAAGCCAAAGTGACAACTGGAGTCTGGTGCCGCCGCCCTGGCCCCTCACAAACGGCAGCGCGGTGGTGGATAATTAGGGTTCTCGTGTCATGTGTTTGGCTCGAGCGGTCCTTTGGGGCCTCCGGGCACCTCAGAATGGGTCCCCATGTTCATACAAACGGTCATCACTGCTGCTCTTTAACGCTGTGCTCTGGGTGGGGGTTGGGGGCCCCCTGTACAAACCCACCCCATTTGTGGAAAGAAAGGCTTTCTGGGGGTAGGTGAGGGCCGGTATGTGTTTGCACCAGGGGCCTCTCTTGGGGACACAGATGAGGAGGGTGACCGGCGCTTTCTTAGCTAATACCGCTACATACTGAAAACCTTATTTTCGAAACGTTTGTCTCCAAGGAGGCCCCTCATTTCCCACCAACAAGCAGTTAGGTAAGGGGCTGCCAGGAGGGTGGGGCAGCGCAGCCACACAGATTGTCCACCCAGGGGCGAGGCCAGGACCACTCACTCGGCCTCCACCAGGCTGGACAGCAGAGCCTTCTTCTCTTCGTTAAGCTGAGCCAGCCTCTCCTGCAATTCCATGCTCTCCCGCTCTGAAGCCTGGAAAGGGAGGGAAGGGGGGCAAGGTGTGGTCAGCCGGGGGCAGGCTCTTGGAGGAAGAGCCCCTGGTGGCCACGTCCATGCTCAGGGCTGCAGGACTCCCGGGGAGCTCTCATTCCCACACGCCCCTCCCCAAGCACATGGGCCTTGGCCTGTGCCTCCCTCCCGTGGGCCAGGGGCCAGGCCTGCAGACCTTGAGGGAGCGCAGGAACTCGGTCTCGGTCACCATGGTGACCTGCTGCAGCTCCTGGGAGCTGCCCCGGCTCTTGCTCATCAGCACATTGAGATGCTTCAGGTCCTTGTCCAGCTCCTTCATGTGACGCTCCACCTCCTTCTGCTCCTTCTTCTCTTGCGTGATCTTGTCTGCAAAGGGCAGGGGTGCAGGGGGTTGACAGGGGCTCGGGAGGGCTGGCAGGGACTCGGGGGAGACTGGCCACCACAGCCAGGCACCCTCTTGCAAGGCCCTGCAGGGTTGTCTTCCAGGGTTGCCCACTGACCCACTCTCCTTCCGGTGCCCATGGGCCCAAAAAAACAAATCGTGTAGAGAGCATGTGCAGCGGGGAAGCTTTTGTCTGGAGATCGGCAGGTGTTTCTGAGTAGACACCTGCAGGTGGACTTGAGGCTCCAACCTTTTGGTTCACAGCAGATCATGACCTGCGTCCATGATTCCTGAGGCCTCTGCCCTCCCCCAATCACACCACTGCCAGGCCAGGACACGGGGGAGCATCTCTTGAAACCTGGTCAGAGAAGGCGGGTCCATTTCAGAGCACTCCGGAGGCCCTGGTGGACACTGAGCAGCCTGCAGGCATGGGGGAACACCGCAGCCTCTGAGAGGTGGCGTGGGGCTCTGTTGACCCTCCCCATGGCATCAGAGGTCACTCAGAACAGAAGGGACAGACTGGCAGTCCCCAGGAAGCAAGGAGGTGGATCTGGGCTGAGTGGAACCTGCTCCCAGGCTGTATTTTCCCAGCCTGGGAAAGTTAGAAGGGCCCAAATAGACCCACAAACAGGACCAGGTGGGACCAAAGTGGTCTCGACAGCCCCTATGGGAATAGTGGGCCATGAAAAGACCCCTGTCCCAGCCCCTGAGATCTTAAACAGCCACGTAAAAACTAGTCTATGGGGCAGTTTCACAGTGAGTGAGGGCATCATTGGAGGCATTGTTGTGTTTTTGCCCCAGGGCCTGTTGTGTGAGTCCAACACCCACACCAACCAGTGCTTGTGGGTGTGGTCCTGCACAGAAAGAGCCTGTCAGTGTCTGTGGGAGGATGCGTGTGTCCTGAATCTGATCCCTTCCGAGGGACCCAAAGGGCAAAATAGACAGACGTGTGTGTCTGGGATGGAACGACAGACACAGTGTAGAGGACTGCGGTTGTTACATAATTTCATGTCAACTTGAAGGTATATAAAAGTGTAGGGGTGGGGCTGAGCCCCGGTGGCGTAGTGGTTGTGCGCGGGACTGCGGCCCACTGGGATGGAGGTTCAATTCCGGCTCCCAGGAGCAAAGGCTGGACCTCCTACTCCCACCAGCTGAGGGCAGTGATGCCTAAAAAAAAAAAAAAAAAAGTGTAGGGGTGGAGTCTAGCCTGTCAATCAGGTCAGCCTGATGGTGCCTCCTGGTGGCCATAGCTTTCTCATAAGGAAGACCTTGGGAACCTTTCTCTATCTCTCTGCCTACACCTTCCTGCTGGCTGCCCCTGACGGTGACCAAGAGCCCTGTAGAGCCGTCGTCCGCCACCACTGGATCCACAGCATCAGCCTGTGATCTTCCTGCATTCTGCATCATTGCCTGTGGCTGTGTGAGTTTGAAGAAGGACTTAAGGACTCCTTTGAGACTTACGGACTAGTATTGGACTTAGGGACTTGATCTGCACTGGGCTGGGCTGTACACTTGATAAAATAACTTCTTGATAGAAAGCTCTTCTTACACTAGCTGAGTGTCACAGCCTGTGTTTCTCTGGTCAGCCTGGTCGAACATATACGGAGTCAATTCTGACTCACAGTGACCCCTGTGGGTGTCCAAGACTGTAACTGTCCACAGGAGTAGGAAGTCCCGCCTTTTTCCTGTGCAGTTGCTGGTGCGAGGTTGTAACTCTTTTCAGGGATAAAAAGCCTCAGCTTTCTCCCTAGGAGCAACTGGTGGTTTTGAACTACAGACCTTGTGGTTAGCAGCCACCGCCTTGGGGGACAGCGACCATCAATGCTCATGCAAGCAGCCGTCGAGGGGTCAAAAGACACATTGCATGAGGCAAAGTGGCTGCACAAGACCTCTTTAGAATACTGAGCACAAGGATGTTCCTTTGAGGATCAAAGTGTGTCTGGCCCGATCCGTGGTCTTCTCCATATGCATGCCCCATATGCATGAGAGAGTTGGACATCGAATAGGGGAGACCACGGAAGAATGGATGTGCTTGAATCGTGGTGCTGGAGAAGAATTTGAAAGTACCAGGGGCCGCAGAAAGGGCCAACTCATCTGTATTGGGAGAAGTGCTTCCTTCGAGGCAAGGATGGCAAGGCTTGGTCTTAAAGGCTTTGGACATGTCGACGACAGCACATGTTCTCCAGTCCCTGGCGAAGGATACCCCGCTTGGTAAAGTGGAGGGGTAGGAAGGAGGGGAAGGACGGGATGAGACAGATGGATGGACGCGGTAGCTGCAGGCACGAGCTCAGGCCTCACGACTGTCAGGAAGGCGCAGTGCTTTGTTCTGTTGTGCGTGGATGGGGTCGCTATGGGTGGGGGCCAACTGGATGGTGCTTGACAGCAACAAGACAATGCCCACTGTCTGGCCACCAAAGGAGGTCATCGATATACAAGGGACTCCTGGCACAAGGTAGCCCCTGCCCCTGCTCTCTGGGACCAACCCAAAAGGATCATGGGAAGCAGTGGACGTGAGGTGGGGACGGGGCGATGGAGGGGGGAGTTTGTGCGAGGCCCAAGAAAGGGGGCACAACTTGCCCCCCATCACCGCTGCTCCTCGATCCTCCAGAGTCGGTCACAGAGAGCAGGGCCAGGGGACCTTTGAAGGAGCACGTGGTGCCACGTGTGGCATCGTTGAAGGGACGAGGCACTCACTCTCAATGCGCAGCTTCTTCTGCTCCATGATGTGGATCTCCTTCTTGAACAAGTCCAGGTCGGCCAGCTGCTCCTCCCGCTCCTGCGTGACCTTGACCATGTCCTGCTGCAGACGCAGCCAGGTCACCTGGGCCTGGGTCATGCTGGCGTTGTGCTCCTCCAACAGCCGCGTCAGCCTCTTGATCTCCAGCTCCAGGGGCCCCACCTCTTCCCCCTGCATGTGGGGTTCAGTAGGGGTGGGGGGGGGTCAGCAATGAAAAAGAGGTAGGCCCTTCCCAGGGTGGACTGGCTCTGTGGCTGCAACATGGGGCTGAGACATAGACAATGCCAATGCGTGTGTACAGATGGCTGGAGCGCAGGCCGCTGCAAGCAGGGGCCACCTCGACAGTCCTCACAGCAGCAGGAGGGCTTGTAGAAGGGGGGCTCAGAGAGACAGACTCAGGGGCGCAGCAAGGGGGTGTTTTATAGAAGGGGGCTCAGAGAGACAGACTCAGGGGCGCAGCAAGGGGGTGTTTTATAGAAGGGGGGCTCAGAGAGACAGACTCAGGGGCGCAGCAAGGGGGTGTTTTATAGAAGGGGCACTCAGAGAGAGAGAGACAGAGACTCACAAGGGCAGTGGGAAGGGTGTTTTATAGAAGGGGGGCTCAGAGACTCCGGGGAACAGCAAAGAAGGTGTTTTATAGAAGGGGTGCTCAGAGAGAGGGAGAGAGAGAGAGAGAGAGAGAGAGAGAGAGAGACTCACAGGGACAGTGAGGAGGGTGTTTTATTTAAGGGAGCTCAGAGAGAAAGAGACTGACTCACGGGGACTGCCGGGGAGCAAGGCACCAGCCCTGGGCATCAGAGACTGGAAGGACCAGGAAGGCCTCTCCACAGCATGGACAGACAGCACCCATGCACAAAAGCAGGGCCCTGCATCCAGCCCTCCAACCCCCAGAACTGTGAGAAAATTCCATTCTGTTCCTTGAAGTTCCCCCACCCCCTGCCCAAATACAGCCTCCTCCTCTCCCAGGCCCCCTGCAGGACAATGACACTGCACCATAAGCCAGAACACGCTGCTTTCGATTCCATTCCCACAGGGCACAGTCGAACGGGCTCCCTGGGTGGTTTCGGGAGCAGGCAGCCTGACCCTTCTCCCGGGCAGCGGCTGGGGCCCTACAGCAAGCAGCCTCCTGGCTGGTCTCTTCAGAAGTTGGTGGCTAGTCCTTTCTCCTGAGCTCCCTCTGGGTGGGTGCCAACCTTGGGTGCTTGCTCACTGGCCACCCCCAGCAGCGTCCCCCACCCCGCTGTATCCTCATTGACTCCTCACAGCCGGCTTCCTAAAAACACAGCCCCCTCCCTCACCCCCAGCTCGGAGACTATCTGCTCCAGCTGCTTGTTGAAGAAGTTGATGAGCCCCTGCTTCCGCTCGATCAGGATGGTGCGCCGGGAGATCTCGCTTTCGCTGTTGGTGATGAGCTCGTTGACCCGCTTCACCTCCTTGTCCAGCTCCGCCAGCACCTTCTGGTGGCCCTCCAGCCGGCAGTCGGTGTTGGTGATGTTCAGGGTGGTCTGGGCGATCTGGCCGTCGATTTTGGACAGGTGTGTCACCTGTGAGAGTCAAGGGAAGGTCGTGGGGGTGTCCGTCTCCTGTCCCGTCCCGGGGGAGCCTGCAGGTGAGTGGGGCGGGGCTGGGGAAGCCATCGGGAGAACTTCCAAGTAGACCTCTCGAGAGGAGGGGGTCGGTGCACCCCCACCAGGAGGACCTGCTTGGATCGGTGCTTCCGACAAGGAGGAGGGAGTGACCTTACTGGAGGTTCCTCGTTGAATTTGAGCCAACGTCCCACTAAGAAGCAGACCCACTCTTCCGGGCAGCAGGGCTTTCTATTGTGTCCCCCCACCCCCCAAACACACACACACCCCGGTCACTGAGGGTCTGACCATTGGCCTGGGTTGAAGACTGAGGGCTCTCACCCCTGTGGCCCCCTTCAGCTCTGCAGTCAGAAAAGACCGGTTTCCTCAGGCCTGTTCACAGCTGAGGGACTTATTAAAAGAACACTTGGAGGGGCTGAGCCCTGGTGGCGTAGCGGTTGTGCGCGGGACTGCGGCCCACTGGGACAGAGATTCAATTCCAGCAGTGGGGCTGGGCCTCCTACTTCCACCACCGGAAAGCAGTGATGCCCCCCCCCCAAAAAAAAAAATAAATAAAAGAACACTTGGGGACACATATTGAAAACCCAAACTCACTGCCATCGAGTTCGTGTGGACTCCTCTTGACCCTGTAGGACAGAGCCAAAGCGCCCTGGTGCGTTTCTGAGACCTGAGATCTCTATGGGAGGGGCGAGCCTCGCCCTTCTCTCAAGGAGCGGCTGGTGGTTTTGAACTGTCGACCTGGCGTTTAGCAGCCAAACTCATAACTACGAGGGGGCGAAAACTCCCAGTCTGGAAGCCTGCACGTCCAGTGCACCGATGAAGCCAGACCCACTTTAGGGGACTGGGGCACAGGGACAGACGGGGATCAGGTGGGAGTCTTCCCATTGTCCCAGCCCTGGGGACACAGCTGCTCCTGGTGTGCCCTCTGCTCCCAGCACCCACGCCCTCACCGTCCGTGCAGCCAGCAGCTCTGTGCACTGTGGGGCCGGCTCTCAGCCCCGGCTCCTGCTGATGCCCAGCCCTTCCTGGGAGGCACCCCAGCCCCTGAAACAACTGCTAGTTGCAGCTCACACTCAGTCACCAGGCGACACCCAGCACGTCCCATGTTTCCGTGCCCTGACCACCTGGGGACAGGCACTTCCAGCATCGGGGTCCAGCAGCAGTGCTACCCTGGACAGCTTCCTACCCCACTGGCCCCTCTCCTCTGCTCAGGCTGGTCCAAGGTGGCCGTCCACTCCTGGGTTTTCAGAGGGGCTGTCCCCCTGCTGGGTGGCTCCTGTCCCCAAGTTCACGGGTGGTGGGGACCCATCCCTATCCTGCTGGGTCCCCTATCAGTATCCCCCTGGTGATCGGCCCCCTTTCAGCCCCCATCGGCGCCTCTCCACAGGCTAGGCCCCTGGGGTGAGGGAGTGAGCAGTTAGGGGAAATGTCCCTTCTCCCAAGAGCTGGACTTCCAGCAAGAGGGAACTTAAGGGCCCCAGCACTGCCCTCTGCTGGGGGTTGGTAGAAGCACGGGGCCACCTCCCTTAAGGAGCCCTGGTGGTGCAGGGGGTTACAGCTGGGCTGCTCATCAGAAGGTCGCCGGTTCGAACCCACCAACTGCTCTGAAGGTGCAAGGAGGCTGCCCATGCACAGACCCTCGCCCTGGGGCACTCGCCCTGCCCTGGGGTCTTGTCGACAGGGGGCTTGGTGTCTGCTTTGGTGGGATTAATCATGTGCCATGTCTTTTCTTGTGCCCGTCTGTACCGTACAGCACAAACGGGGGTGGAGGTGGGGGCCTGTGGGAACAGGAAGGGCGCAGGCACAGACACCACCCCCAGCTCCTCCCTGAGCTGCTGTCCACTGCGTGGAGCGTGGCTCTGGTGTCGCCGGTGTGCAGAGGGCAGCTGGTCAGGACTGCCCTCCTGACATGCCTCCCCTACCCCTGGGCATCAGCCTTCTGGCTGGCGGCCCAGGTGACCCAGGGCCCCAGAACTGCCTGCCCACGAGGCATTTTTGCGTGCTAAGCTTTATGGGAGCAGGCTGGCAGGTCTCTGAGTGACTGCTCGGCGCTTCTTTCCTTGCCTAAAACGGAGGGGCGGGGCTTCCCTGTGACTCTTATTGCGGAGGGGCGGGGCTTTCCTAAAACGGAGGGGCGGGGCTTCCCCACGCCTGCCCTCGCAGCCTGAGGACCACCACCCCGCCGCCCCGCCCTCGCACCAGGTTGGTCTTCTTCTTCTGCAGCTTGATGATGAGCTGGTTGAAGTACTTGGTCATCTTGTTGGAGGTCATGTGCTCCTGCAGCTTCTCGAAGATGCAGGCCTCCATCTGCCGCCTGGTGTTCAGCTCGGCCTGCATGGCCTGGCTCACAGCTTTCAGCTCGGACATCACCGCCTCCTGCTCCTGCAAGGGCAGGGCAGGGCGGGGCGTGGCCTCCGAGGATCCAGAGGTACGCGCTCCCCCCCCCCCCCCCCCCCCCCCCCCCCGCCCATCTTTTGGAGCGGAGCTCAGCCACCGTACCTGGTGGGCCTGGCCGAGCGAGTCCTCGACCTCCTGCAAAGCCAGCCGGTAGGTGTTGAACTCGGTCTGCAGGACCTCCTGTTTGGCCAGGCACTGGGCGGTCAGCTTCCGCACGAGGTGGGCCTCCGTCTCCACCCTGAACAGCACGCTGGCTAGCTTCTCGTTCTTCTCCTCCTCCTTCATGATCGATTTCTTATATGCTTCCATCTCCCCATCCATGGACTTGATTTGATGCTGGCATTCGCTGCCGGAGCGAGAGAGAAGGCCGTAATATGCTGGCAGTGACCCGTGGGGGAGGGGAGGGGGAGGGAATGCACCCCACGGGACCCCCAGCAGAGAGAGAAACTCAGGAATCCATGTTTCGTGGATGCCACGCCCTGGTTCCGATCTTCGGCTAGATTGGTGCAGCTGCTGCCCGGGCACAGCCCAAGTCCCAGGCGCTCTTTCTCACTGCTGTGAAGGGGAGGGGAGGCATCTGCCAGCTTCTCTAACCCCAACAGTCGCTTCTAGAATAGAAGTCATGGCCCCAGGAGATGGGCTGGCACAGCAGACTCACACCTAACTCTCCTGATAGCCATCCTGCCCTCCCCAGGCCGGGGCCCACATTGTCAACAGTCCTTAGCAACAAACACTACCACTCGGCAATGCCGTCAAGTACACTGTCACCATAGTGGGCCAGGCCCACATGCACTGCCAAGCCCCCTCAATCCCTCCCCCCACTCTGCATCCCTTCAGCAATGACTCCCACCCCAAAGACCCCTGACGGTGACTGACACCCAGGAGGCCGCTGGCTCAGCCTGTTCTAGACCTTTCTCCTCGGTGGGATTGTATCCCGGGTGCCCCTCTCCTAGCAGGCCGTCTGCCTCCTGAGCCCAGAGGTTGTGGCCCTGCTGAAACACCGGGCCTCCTCTGGAATCCCATCCTATGGCCGGTCGGCAGGGTCCTGGCCGCTGACTGGCCAGTTGGAGATTGGGGTTCACTCAGCAGAGGCTCGAGGGACAGCTGGGCCATCTGCATCTGAAGCCAGCCAGAGCCCCTGAACGCCCAACAGCTGGGGGTGGGGGGCACCACGGAACAGTGATGACTGGTTGGAACTCAGGCCTGCAGGCTCCCACTCCCCCTGCCAGCCCCTGCCCAGGGGGCCTCGGGCACCCTGAGGACCCTCCTGGAGGGTGCTCCAACAGCTTCATCTAAGGCATGCTGTCCGATGTAGGCGCCCAAGCCCACCTGCAAGGTGTGATGACTGCCTCTCACCCAGAGAACCCTCGGAGAACACAGCGGGGTGTGAGAACAAGGGGCTCCAGGTGTGCCTCTGAGGAGGGAGGGTCCTGTGCATCCTGCGCCTCGTACCTCAGGGCGTCCAGGATGGTCTTGTGAGCCTCGTCTCGGTGCTTCATCCCCAGCAGGCTGGTGGCCCACTGCTGCAGGATGTGTTTCTTCTCCATGCTGATGGCCTGGATCTCCGTGCACGCCTGCTGGGGAGAGGGCGCCCCTCTCACGCACGGCCCCCCACAACCCCCTCTCATTCTGTGCATCTGCGAGGCCGCAGCCAGGCTCCCCGCGGTCTGCAGGAGCTCCAGGCTGGCCGCTGCTGACGGAACACGCTGTGTCACGTTGCAGCATGTGGTGCCGTCACCCCACCCATGGAGGGGGCTGCCCTCGAGGGCCCTCTGCCTCCAGAGCAGACCTCGCTGCCCAGGCAGAGTCTCCCTGCACTCTCCTGACCCGTGACCCAGGCCTCAGACTCCGGCCTGCTACCGGGTCTGGGGCCTGGACCCCCACATCACATTGAGTGTTCCAGGCCCTTGAAGCAAATCAGTCCTTCTGTGTGTGTGTGTGTGTGTGTGTGTGTGTGTGTGTGTGTGTATGTTGAAAAACTAAACTCACTGCACATGCTGGTGACCTTGAACTGCTGACCTTGCAGTTCGCAGCCCCGTGTGTGACCCCTAGACCACCAGGGACCCCCCCCCACCCACACACACGCACGCATACGCACACGCACATGCATTGCCATCGAGGCAATCCCGGCGCACAGAGACCTCAGAGGACAGAGCAGCGCTGCTCACGGTCTCCGCTCCCCCGAGGCAGATGGCTGCCTCTTTCTCCCGCTGAGCGGACGCTGGACTGGAACTCCTGACCTTGTGGGTCACAGTCTAGAGCAGCAGTTCTCAACATGTGGCTCTTGATCTCTTCCGGGATCAGAGAGGAGTCGCCCGATTCGTAACCGTAACAAAATGACAGGGATGAAGTAGCAAGGAAAGTAACGTTATGGTTGGGGGGGGTCCCACCACATGAGGGACTGTGGGAAAGGGTCTCGACACTAGGAAGGTGGAGAACCACTGGCCTCGTGCTTAGCCGCCGGGCTCCTAGTGCCCCTCTTATATCCGAGGGGCTACAAGCAGTTTGTGGGGACAAATGGAACAGAAAGATCACAGAAGTTTCCCAGCAACCGTGTAAACCCTGTGGTTCCTCTCTGCATGCCTGTCTCACTGGCCGCTCCTCTAGAGACAGCCCCCCTCCTCCCCCCCACCAGTTTGGTTCTTTATTGTGGATCAGCAGAAGGGCAGAAAGAAGCTAGCCAGTGTTCGAGACACACAGAAGTTTTCACCTTGTGGCCTTAGGGTGCTGGGGGGGGGGGGAGGGTGCTGCCTGCCTTGGCTCCGACACCTGCGTGGTCTGGGTGTGCCCTGGCTGGGTGCAGAAATGAACAACGAATGGCAGACAGAGAGAGATCGTGGAGATGTCCCAGCATGGAGGCAGGAGGCACGTGAAGAAGTCACCCAAGTAAACTGTGTGTCATCCTGTAACACCCATAAACCACCTGTGGTCGTTACATGATCTGGTGTCAGTGTGAAGGGGTGGAGTCTAGCCTGTCAATTGGGCCCATAGCCAATGAGGCCTCTGTGTGGGTGTGGCCTTCTCCTGAGGAGTCGGGGAACTCCTCTATTTCCTCCTTGAAGACGGGAGACACTCTCTCTCCCCGCTCATTCCCTGCGAGACACTTCTGAGGAGGAGCCACATGAAGCTACCCCGAGTTAATGTAAGAGTTTTGGAGTTTGAAGAACCACACAGAGACCCCTGCCAGTGCGGAGATGCTTACAGCGCCACCGGATCCACAAGACTTCCCACCTGCTGGCCTGTGATCTTCCTGTATTTGGCATCATTGCATGTGTTTTATGAGTCTGAAGAGGACTTTATAGATTGGTATCAGACATATGGGCTAATATCGGACTTGTGGACTTGATCTGGACTGGGCTAGGATGTTTTCTTAATATCAATTGCTCTTGCATATAAAGCTCTTTTTAAAAATACATTATATTGGTGCTTGTACAACTCTTATTACAATCCATACATCCTTCCTTTGTGTCCAGCACATTTGCACATTTATTACCATCATCGTTCCTCTTTCTACTTGAGCCCTTGGTATCAGCTCCTCATTTTTCCCCTCTGTGGCAATCACTTAATCTGGTGTCAATTTGAGGAAAGAGTGTAGGGGTGGGGTCTAGCCTGTCAATCTGGAGCTAACCAATGAGACCTCTGTATGGTCATGGCCTTCTCCTCTGAGAAGTCTGGGAAATGTGGTCATTTCTTCTTAGAGGTGGGAGACTCAAGGCTCACTTCCTTGAAGACTTTCTTTTTCTGGGGGGGGGGCATCACTGCCCTCTGGTGGGAGTGGGAGGCCCAGCTTTGCCTCGGAGACTTTCTGCTGACGACACTCACTGCTTGAGAGACTCGACTGACAAGGCTGGCTCCCTGTGAGACATCCCAGGGGAGAAGCCACAGGGACCTACCCTGATGCAGCCCTGGGTGCTGGAGCAGCCGTGTGGAGACCCCTGCCAAAGCTGAGATGTTTACACCACCACTGGGTCCAAGGACTTTCTACCTGTGGTCTTCCTGCATTCGGCATCGTTGCAGGTGCTTTGTGAGTCTGAAGAGGACTTTGTGGGTCTCTGTTAAACATATGGACTAATATCGGACTTGTGTCCTTGGTCTGGATTGGACTGGGATGTTCTCTCAGTGTTCATTTCCTCTTGTATATAAACCTTTCCCTTTTATACATATGCGTGTCTATGAATTGGTTTCTCTAGTCTACCCAGAATAACACACCCTCCCTCCTGCCCACCCCACAAGAACCCTTGATAATTTAGAAATTACTATTATTTTGTCATGTCTAACACTGTCTGACGTCTCCCTTCACTCACTTTTCTGTTGTCTGTCTTCCAGGGAGGGGGTTATGTAGAGATCCTTGTAATTGGTTTCCGCTTTGTGTCCCACCTTCCCTCCACCCTCCTGGTCTCGCTGCTCTCACCACTGGGGTTCATCTGTCCTGGATTCCCTGTGTTTCCAACTTTGATCTGTACCAGTGTACATCCTCTGGCCTAACCGGATTTGTAAGGTAGAATTGGGATCATGGTAGTGGAGGCAGGGGAGAGGCATTTAGGAACAAGAGGAAAGTTGTATGTTTCATCGCGGCTACACTGCACCCTAATTGACTTGTCTCCTCCCCATAACCCTTCTGTAAGGGGATGTCCAGTTGCCTACAGTTGGGCTTTGGGCCCCCACTCCCTCTCATTCATATGATTTTTGGTTCTTTGATGCCTAATACCTGATTCCATGGCCACCTCGTGATCACACAGGCTAGTGTGCTTCTTCCACGGGGGCTTTGTTGCTTCTCAGAGAGATGGCCGCTTGTTTACCTTCAAGCCTTTATAAGGCCCCAGATGTTACATCTTTTGAAAGCCGGGCATCATCAGCTTTCTTTCTTATTTATTTATTTATTTATTTATTTATTTATTTTTTGGGCATCACTGCTCTCCAGCGGTGGGAGTAGGAGGCCCAGCCCCACTGCTGGAATTGAACCTCCGTCCCAGTGGGCCGCAGTCCCGCGCACAACCACTACGCCACCAGGGCTCAGCCCCATCATCAGCTTTCTTTACCACTTTTGATCAAGCTCTTTCTCACACTGAATTTGTGTCTCTAATCCACCCAGAAGCACACACCACACCACCCCTGGGGGTATCAAAGTGTATGGGGTGGTCTCTCAAAACCTCTTCACACCATCCAGCCCACTGGTGGGTCCACGCTCCCCTCTCCCAGAGTGCCTCTGGCCTTTCTGTCTTGTTGGTGGGGGTCTTAGGCAAATGTGCTCCCCTCAGCCCTCTCTGTAAACTCTCTGCCTCCCGTGCCAATGCCTGGAAAGGCCTTCCCAGCCCAGGGTTAGAACACATTTTCCCTTTATGACCTCCTGGTACATTTCCTCCCATGTAGATACTTGATCCCATCTGGAGTTTTCTTTACTCTCTGGAATGAGGAAGAGATTTTAATAAAAGGGTTTTTTGTGTTGTTTCTCTAAATGATTAACCAAATGTCCCAACACCACTGGCTCTTCACCAATTTATAATCCACTAGATGTTTCTATAAGCCTGTTTCAGGCCTCTCTCGGTGAGCCATCCATCCTGACCTCGGAAATATATTACATTAACTTTCAGAGCTTTGTAAGACATACACACGCAAGAATATGTGCATACGTATGCATTAGACAACAACACACTGCCATCAGCCCGGGGGGTCAGAGGAGAACTGGCCAAGGGGGCTTCCAAGACTCTTTTTTTTTTTTTTGGCATCACTGCCCTTGGGTGGTGGGAGTAGGAGGCCCAGCCTCTGCTCCTATGGAAACGCTGCTGGAATTGAGCCTCCATCCCAGTGGCCCGAAGTCCCGCGCACAACCACTATGCCACCGGGGCTCAGCCCTAAGACTGTCACTCTTTGTTTGTTTGTTTGTTTGTTTTTGGGGGGGCATCACTGCCCTCTGGTGGTGGGAGTAGGAGGTCCAGTCTTTGCTCCTGTGGAGCTGCTGCTGGAATTGAACCTCCATCCTAGTGGGCTGCAGTCCCGCGCACAACCACTACACCACCGGGGCTCAGCCCTGTAGACTGTCACTCTTTAAGGGAGTGGAGAGCCTCATCTTTCTCCTGACTCTGAGGTTAGCATCCCCGGAGGTAACCACTCTGCCACCAGGACTCTCCTTCTTACATATGAAGATAGACATCAGAAACAAACAGACCACTGTCAACAAGGTGACCTTACATAGAGTTTCCGGGACTGTGTTCTTTCATGGGGAAGGACTGCCTCCTTTTTCTCCCTCGCAGCAGCTGGTGGGCTGGACCCCGGGGCCACAGCCCTGAGCTGAACTCCCGGCACTCCAGAATGCCTCCCTCACAGGCTAAAAGCAGACCCGGGGGTGCTGTGGGAGGCACCTGGTGGATGTGTCTAACCCACTGGCCAGCTCCCTCCAACCCCCCCTTGGGCAGTCAGTCAGCTTCCATCAGAGGTGCAGTCCTACATGGGTTTTTGAATGCCGGCAGGGGCGAGGGGTGAGGGTGGGGGTGGGGCGCTTCTCCCTCTCACACATCATTTGCATTTCTGCCTTTATACTAATGTGATGTCATCCTGACACCTTCGGGCCCTTTGCTTTGCCATGTTTTCTGTGGGGCTTCCCAGCGGGGGCAGGGCGCGGGAAGAGGGGACGCACCATGACAAGGAAGGAGACAAGGTGTCACAGGGGGGAGGGAGGGAGCACTAGAACAGATTGTGATTGCCCAACTCATTTGAAAGATCTACCCATGGGGTGTGGAGGGGGTGGGGGAGAGGCTCTCAGGTAGACGTGGTGCTGATGTTACAACCACCCAGGCCATGACCGAAGGATGGAACTATTCAAGTGTACGATATGCAGACTGTGTGTCCACAGAGCTGCTGGGGGAGGGGGAGAGGTGCTGTCTCAGAAAGGCCATAGAGGGCAGCCATGGATTCCATGGCACTGGCTTGATCTTCGAGTTGGGGGCAAGGGTAGGGAGACTTTTGGGCCTTTCAGCTCCTGGCCTGCCTCCCATAGTCCATCTGGGTGGGCTCAACCCCTCAACCTTGGGGCTGGTGGTTGAACCTTTAACTGTGCTGCCAGCCCTGTCTGCTGCACCCCACGGGGACTTGGAGCTGCTGTGGCCGGGTGCCGATGAACGGGGCCCCCCAGTGCTAGCGGAGGCTGCCCGTGGCAGTGAGATGTGACGTCAACGTGGATAAAAGTGTGGGGTGGAGTCCAGCCAGGTGATGTCTCTGTGGGGGTGTGGCTTATATAAATAGGAAGCCATGGGGGCCTGGCCACCCTTTTTTCCATCTCCCTGGCCTTTCACCTTCCTCCTCAATTGGGTTCTTTGTCCACGGGGAGCTGTGGGTGCCCCAGCCGAGCTCCCACCACCTCGGATCCATGTGACTCTGCATCCCCCAGCCTGTGCCCTCTCTGCTTCCCGCCTCACCTTTCTGCATCGCTGACCCCTGGCCACGTGACTCTGAGGAGGGAACCCGGTAGCCTTGGGGCTACAGGCTTGCTTTGAACCTCATCAACCTCATCTACCTCTGGTTAGAGAACTCCTTCTCAGAAGTGTGTGAGTGCTACAGTTTGACTCTTTGTTTGTTTTTCGGTAGACAGCCCAACCTCACACAAGCTGTCATCTACTTGGTGTTGGCCTGGGACCCGCCTGCCACCCCCTGGGCCCCACCCTCAGTGCAGAGGGCACGGGCTGTTCCTACCTCGCTCACGGCTTTCCGTAAGACCCGTGTGTCCTCAACCTGGGCGAGGTACTTGGCCTCAGTCAGGGCGATGTCCTCCTCCAGCTGGTTGGCTTGCGTGGTCAGCTGGTCCACATGCAGGTCCTGGGGAGGGAGGGAGGGCCGGTGGGGACGCAGCCGGGTGAGCCGCTGTCCTAAGACAGCCTTTGGGTGGGGGGCTGGCCAGCAAAATTGTCCTGCTCTGCCTTATGCCTGCCAGCCCTTAAACCCTACCCCCACCCCCTGCACCTGAGGATGTCGCCTGGCTCTTCTGATACGTTCCTGAGGGTCTGCAAGAATAGGGGTGGGCCCTAACGCTAATCCCCTCCGAGGGGCAAAGGGGGCAGACCCCCATGGGAGTCCATCTGTCAGCCCAGGGTGCTGACACACCGTGGGGGTAGGAGTGCAGGAGGGGGCTTCCAAAAGCTGCAGGGACAGAGAGATCTCTTACAGTGATGGTGGACAGTGGGGGGGGGGGG